>OX578150.1:127545231-127549720 GCA_951213105.1 Amaurobius ferox | reverse complement strand
GATCTATATGATGTAATTTTAGCTCTATATAATGCTTATATTACACCTCTTTCAAATCAAATTAAATTTAAAAATTTTCCTAAACTTCTTCACTTTGTTATTTTCAATAATTATATTTTTCAAGGAAATAAATTATACTTACAAGTCTCAGGAGTTCCACAGGGTGGCTGTAGTAGCAGTATGCTAGCTAATTTATACCTTTATCATTATGAAATGTCATTTACTTCAATAGATTATACTTTTTACAGATATGTTGATGATCTGATTTGCTTAGTACATACAGAAAATTATCTCATAGATATAGATTACTATCCAGACAATTTGGAATTAATACCTAATGAAGCTACTATTAATAAAAATGTTAATTTTTTGGATTTAAATCTTTTTATTGATCCTTCTAATAGAATTGTTACAAATTTATATGATAAAAAAGACTTTTATAATTTTAATATTAATAAAATCTTACCTTTTAATTCCTGTAACTCGATTCAATTGTTTAGAAATATTATACTCAATCAGCTTTTTAGAATTTATAGATTATCTGATAAAAAATTTCATGCTATGCATATCAATAATCTCAAAATTACTAGTAATTTATATAAATATCCCACTTATTTAGTAAATAGTATTGTTAAAAAATTTAAAATAGCTGGATTTTTATAATTCTTTCCATAGTATCATATAATTCTATTCATAGTATCTTATATTAGCCAGTCATCTCCATTTTTTTTTTTTTTTTTCCCCCCCCCCCCCCCATTCACTTCCCACTTCAGCATTACCTTTATTTGCCCCTCTTTTAGTAGCTCTTTTTGTATATTAATACTTTTTCTTTACATTTCGCTTCACAGTTTTTCAATTCTTATGAATGGCAACAGTAAATGGTTTTTTATTTTTTCTTTACGAATGGCAACACTGGTCTCTTCTATCAGTGTTCCCTCGATCCCTGTAATGAATCGTCTGTACACATGCTGTGCTTTTTCCAGATATTCATTTTTTCTTTTTTATTCCATCTTTATGTATGTCGTCCAAGTAGAAATAGTTCATAGATTTAATCTATCTATTTCTTCAGAAACATACATTTTTGAGTTTGCTTCTACAAAAAACTTGGACATGATTAGATTTTTGTAGAGGTTAACAATTCATGATTTAGGCTTAGAGCCTCGTCCACGTGTAAGGCGTTTGTGCTTGATTTCGTTTGTTATACTTATTTCGATTCCATACCTTTGTATTATATTTTTCATTGACTTGTTGATTCGATATTAATTTTTTTATTTTTTCCATATGCTTGAGGATTAATTGATTTTTACATTTGTTTTGTACGCCAGTTAGATAGTTGAATTTAGTTTAAGTTTTTCTTTTTTTGTTTCCATACCTTTTAATTTGGTTGATTTTCTGTAACTTGATAGCTAGTGTTTTGTATTTTTAATCCATTTGATTGATGATTTGCTGTATTATATTTTATTCTGTGGGTGTTTTTAAAAAGTTAGGTTTATCGTGTTACATCTTCTTACTTTTCGTTCATTGGATTTTCAAACTTCTATTATTATTGAAATCATTTTATTTATGAGCTGCATTTGCGCAATAAATTAAATGTATTTTGCATTTTCATTCCATTTACTTAATAACTTTAAATTCTTTATTTAATAATTTCTGCATAGTATCTTTCATAATTTTGTAAGCTATAGTATCTAAAAAAATTATATAATATATATATATATATATAATATATATATATATATATATATATAATATATATATATATATATATATATAATATATATATATATATATATATAATATATATAATTTGTGATGAAGATTATAAATTAGCGCACTTTATGGAATTATTGAGTACAGCGACTAATAATGCATATCCCCCCAAGTTTGTTATTAAAATTATCAACCCAGTGTATCAAATTTCACTCGATAACATCCTAGAAAACATTCCCAATTATAGTGACTAAAAAAAAAAAAAAAAAAAAAAAAAAAAAAAAAATATATATATATATATATTATATATAATTATTAATTATATAAATAAAAATGAAAAATAATAAACTAAGTCAAAAACATTAGAAAAATCAAAAAATAGGAAAATAAGATGCATTAACATTAATGTTTTGAATTTTATTTTCGCAAAAAAATGTAACTTTTGTCAGTATTGAAACTACGTTTTGAGTGCCCTTATAATGGTGTATAGTGGCATTCTCGATTATCCATTTTTCATATGAATTACTTGTTTAGTAGGAATTTTCATCTTTGATTCATATTCATGTTTGCATATTTGGGAAGTTGTATTCTGAATTGCTTGTCCAGTCTCCAGCTTAGACTCACTGGACGGGTTTGGGAGTAACTCCGTGAACGTTCGTACTGCCTCCCTGGTAGAATTTCGACTTGTTCATTCCGGTGCTTCTAGATTAAGCTGTTGAGGTTGATCGTGTATGCACGTGGTAGAAGAATGGTTCATGCCGCATGGTAATACAATTTTCTTAATGTATCCTTTTTTCATTTTTTGTTGCCTGTAGTCTGAGTTTAAGTATTTATAGTAATGTACTATTGCTTAATCTGAAACAGGCATTTGTTTGGGTTAATTGGAATTAAATACTCAGACCTGACGATGAATTTAATTCTAATTAATCATCGAATTTGGGATGGTGCTGTTCTTTTCTCTTATCGGCATTATGGCTTTGAATTTGCTTCTATGGTGATGTTAATATTACTTGAATTGTATTTTTTTATTTTTACATAATTCTTATTATTACATTTCAAATATTTACCCATATACTTGTCTGCTGCATTATGCGCGTATTTTATATTGGTTCCTTATTTTCTGTCTAGTTGTTTACGAGTTTCTGTGGTAATATTCATTTTTAATTAGTTAGAACTGAATTACACTAAAGTTAGCTGCATTTGCGCTGAATTGGTGTCAAATTTTAACTTTATTTTTATCTCATTATCCCTAATCTTATCACTTTAAAATGTCTTGTAATTGTATTCCTAGGTAATACTCTATTCTTAGCCATTGTTTTTGTGATCGATCTTAGTTTTTCATATATTGAATATCTTATTGTTTTTTGTGATCGTACGTAGCCTTTCATACGTTGAATCTCTGATTTGTTGAACCATTAAATAAATGTATATTTATTGGAAGAATTTGAATCCTGTATTTACAGCAATGGTTGTATTATTCCTATATTATTCTTAGATTATATTAGTTCTGAAGTAAAAATTGTGTTTCATGTTGTATTGATGGATGTTAATTTGAATCAATTTATTCTGGAATAGTCAATGTGTATATGTATATTTTTCCACTATCTATCCTAGTTTTGCTTATTCCTAAGCATTTATTTAATCCAGGTTTTAATGTGTCTACACATTAGTTTATATATTTTCAAAGTGTTTTAGATGATCCATTAGTTTGAAAAATAATGGTACCTTTCATATGTTCCAATTGTGTCTCCACCTTTGTAATTGAATTAAGGTGCATTCTTGGATAAAGAGTCACTTTTTTTAATGCAAGTGCCTTTATTTTGGGGAAATAAAGGTTACAATCTTTCCCTATTACATGATGTCTTATTATAAAAAATTAGCGACTGGCAACTGGATGCTCTCTAACATCCAAGCTCGGTATTCGAGAACTTGTTGGGGTTCTCCTAGATCGTTATCCAGCTACCAACAATATCCTTTATCCTCTATGACTATTCCATCTTCATTCGGTACTTCCAGCCAGTATTCCTTGTTCACTTCATATAACTTTCAATCGTACAGCCATACATCACTAAATAACACACTTAAATTTAAATCTTGTAAATCTAATAGATGTAAAACTTGTCCGTTTGCTAATAGTAATCAGATCAATTGTAACAATAATCTTGTCTTCTGTAAAACATATAATTGTATCTACCAAATTGTATGTAAAAAATGTAATATGTCATATATAGGTCAAACCAGCAACCCTCTGCATCTCCGAATTAACGTACACAGGAATCACATAAAAAATTTTTCAAATAATGCAACTTCCTTTAATGAATCAAAATTTGAATACGAACATTTTTCTAAACATGGGTTCGACAACATTGAAATTAGTATTCTGTGTATTCAAAAAAATTACTATGACAGATTGTTTCTTGAAAATGAATTCATTTGTGCACATAAAACTATTTTTCCATATGGACTCAATCAAATATTTAATCATCATAATATAGTAAAAAAGTCCTTTAATTCTCCTAATGAAGACCATAATATTTATAATTCCTTCAACAATCATAAAAGTAAATCAAAAAGAACTAAAAGAGCAAGTAAATATAATAAAAAATTGCCATCATTATCTGAACTAAAAAATGCCATCCTACAGCAACATGCAAATTTTAAAATTACTTTTGATTGGAAACAATGTAAAAACTGGATTTTTGCAATTAAAAAACAGCAATTAAATATGGTATATAACCTTTTTCTAAGTACTGCATTTGATAACGTTCATTTTAAACAT
>OX578150.1:127282731-127540231 GCA_951213105.1 Amaurobius ferox | reverse complement strand
TATTACATATATATTTTCATTTCAACATCTGTTTTTCAGACTTTGCTTTAGGTAGAGCTTAGATGAAGACTGATATAGATTAAATATTGAATTCCGGAGGGATTGGTAGGGTTCACTAAGGATTTCCTGGTCTGAATATGTAACTTCTGGTTTGTCCAATAATTCATATGACTGCATGAAATAAGTGTGCTAAAAAGTATAGAAATACTTAACAGTTATTTCGAAATTGAAGTGTACACATCACTTTCCATTGCATAAAGGCTTTTTCATATTTTTTTAATTTTTTGTATTAAAAATTTCAATTTTGCCAAACTTAGACGTAAAAATAATTGTAAAATATATTACTAATTTGAATGAACGATTACACGTACGTAAGTTGCTGGAAATGTAATTGGCCAGGGAATTTTTAAATGCAAAGTGCAATTAATTTTGATATTTGTTTACCATATTTAAATTAGGAAATATTTTTATTTATTTTCCAATAACATTTAAAATTCTTCAATTTAATAATAAAATATTTAAAATTAAAATAATTTAAAAGTATAAAAGCATTAAAACTTTACCCGTTTTTAAATTTTTAAGAAAATTTACTTGAAACTATCACGTCGTAGAACCCCAAGGGTTCCGCAGAACAAACACATCTTGAAAAACGCTGCATTATCCTACGTGTGTCGAAAAAGCAACATTGCTCCCACAAACTGAAAAATGTCAAGCAAATTCCCTTAAAATGTTACAAATTTTGCATTTTGAAATGACAAATATTTTATTATTTCCTCCTTTCAAATAATCTTCAAATTTCGTTACGGATTATTGTACTATATAAGAATTGAATATTATACGGATTCTACACGTATATTTTCTACGAAATTAGAATCGTTTCATTCAAATAATAAATTATATGCATGTGTGTCGAACATTTCTTTAACTAATTTCAAACAATCCGTATGCAGTACACAAAGTTTTTAAATACATGTATTTTAATAGTATTACTTGAAAACCACATTAGTCGGATTGTTATTTGATTTATAAATAATCAAACCAGTTTTTGAAATACTACTGTATATTTTGATAAGTTTCCTAACATCTTCCCTAATAATCTGATACAAATAATCTTCTAAACAATCTTCTAGATAATCTGTTACAAATAATAATCTTCTAAGTAATCTGATACAAATGTATCTAACGACATTCTCATACGCAATCTGATATGCAATCAAATTATGAACAATATTCTTTGTTAAACAATTCGTCTTTCACCTCCAATTGCACGTGTAGCGAAAATAAACCAGAACTGGCGATAAAGCGACGTTTGGCGTGTGGCATGAGAGATTACTTCTGAAATTGCTGAATCGGTATACACTCTGGCCGTTCGCGTCGAAAACTGATAATATAATGGTTGTGGTTCTATTTCCTTGTAATAAGGAAACGTCCCTATTAGGGCAGAATTTTTCTTTCAATATCTTTCACTTCTAAATAATTAAATTCAAGTCTTTCCAGCTTGGACTCAAAAATTTGTATTAAATAATGCTTGATATAAAGTTCTAGAATTCAAGACAATATTGAATTCTATCCCTCTTGTCATAACCCCTGCCTTTTCATATAAGCAATTATTGAGAAAGCGGATAAAGTTGGTGATAAGTTATCAAATTGTTGAAATGGTCACAATCCTACAACATTTATTTTGGTTCAAAATTTATCTTTTTTAATCTTTATCACATAAAATTTTGTATTTTGCTAAGGGCATAATCAGACATATGCCACCCCGAATTTGCCATACTAAAAACTTCCAAAATTCCAGGATATAAAAAAAAAATCAGCATCTTATGTTTCATCTACTTCTCTTTTTAATGTAAATCCAAAAAGGATATATAGTCTAAAAGGAAGTCGAAGAGGTCCAAGAATGTCTAGGTCTATCAGGTATAAGATGGTCTAGGAATGTAAAATTATGTATCATGTCGCAAACTAAATCATGGTCTTTCATATATTGATATTTACGGCATTATTATTTCCTATATCATTAATTTTATTTGAGAGGCTATGGAAAATTATTGCAAGAATTTCTAAAATTTTAGGTAATATCTGACTTTCTTTCCACGTTTTTCTTGTGATATGCGTGTGTAAATATCAAATGGGTGAACACATCGAATTAAACACATTGCAAAAATAATGAGAAATATTAAATCTCTTTAAGGATTAGCTAATAATTTCTAGATGTTAAAATATTCTAAATTTGAAGGATTCCTTTAAAGTAAATAAACTATAGCTTCAGGCTATTAAATCACGTGCACGTCAATACGATTTGCATTTTCAGGAAAGATAAAGA
Organism: Amaurobius ferox; assembly: GCA_951213105.1. Taxonomy (NCBI): domain Eukaryota; kingdom Metazoa; phylum Arthropoda; class Arachnida; order Araneae; family Amaurobiidae; genus Amaurobius; species Amaurobius ferox. The sequence continues at coordinate 127,537,908 of OX578150.1, read as the reverse complement.
AATCCATTTATTAAATCTTTGAGAGAAAGATCAACTGAACTTTGGTAGAGGTTTGCTGTCTATTCCTTGATATGAAATAATGTGTGGTTTGAAAATAATTACCACGCCCATAAGTTACAGTAAGATTTGGATTTTTAGATGAGAAAAATAAATCTATTAATATTTTGGAAATATGGCAAATAAATGAAAATCGAACTTTATCAGAAATGAAGTTCGTTTTCTATTCTTTTGAAATTTATAAAGTGTGGTTTCAGGGTATTAAACACGCCCACTGAATTTATAATCTATATTTTAGATTGCATTTTCAGAAAAAAAAAATTATTATTATTTTTTTTATATTGAGAAAAGAAAAATAAGCTTCATACGTGAGATGTGAATTATTTAGTCTTTTAAAAGAAACTAAGTGTGATTTCAGGATATAAACCACGCCCCTTGCAATTCTGCAATATTTGCACTTAAAAACTTTAAAGGAATTATTTATTTTTAAAAACTTTATCATGAAATAAAAAGCTAACATCAGGTGGTGTGATTTAGATTCACATCATGGAAAATGATTTTAATAAAAGCATATTTTTTTTTCTTTGTTTCTTGAAAATAAAATGAGATCTCATTAAGGATTTACTTCCGAATTGGTGATTTAGACTTGCATTTTCGGAAAATTGTTTTTTAAAATGTGTTTTTAATATAATTTAAAAAATAAGGAGACCTCAATTAGTTGGAACACCCTCCCACTAAATCATTACTTTAATACAGGGTTATTAATACGTTAAGAATTCCGTAGGGGCACTTTGGATTTAGAACCAAATGCAGCGATTTTCGTTTCTGTCCGCATTCTTTTTGAGGATAACCAGAGTAATCTTCTTAATTTCTTATAAGCCATCATTATTCAACGGAACAGCTAACTATCTTGAACAATTTTATTTAATAAATTAAAATATTAATAGAATTAAAAGAAACTTTACATTTTATAAAATATTTAAAAAATTATTTACGGTAGATAAACAGAGTTTTAAAAGTTATGTGAAAACTTCGGGATCAGAAAGTTAGATATCCACCGACTTTATTAAATACTAGCCGCCTTCGGCGACCAGCCTGTTCGCTACCCTTGAAAATTCTGACCGTGGCAAACTCGCTGGCGCCATAACCTCGTGGAGTTAACAAAGTTTGTTTTAGTTTAATGACTTCAAAACTAATAATGAAATTTTAAGATGAAAAATAATGTTCTAGGAGGGGCTCTTCAAAATTGATTTGTAAAGTGAATTTATTCTAATGTTTATGAACTATGAGATTCTGAGGATTTCTGAACCTGTAACCATAGGAAAAGGATCCCTTTGATGTGTACTCACAACCGGGATCAGCTGCTCATATGTTTTTTATAGAGGTATGCTCCTCTATTTTTTGTTTTACATAAATGAAATTGTATCCGCTTGTCTGCATTTTTAGTATTGCATCGCAAATGACAAGAAAGTGTTTTTGAGACTTATGTTGAATGTGAATTTAGTATTTAAGAAATAACGATGCTGCTTTAACGATGCTGCTCAGCGAAAAAAAAAAGATTGTTTTTTTTTTTTTGTTTTTTTTTTTTAAGGATTGTCCCCACCACCACCCGATGCATAAATGCACCGCGACAATCTCCATAACTTTCTTTTTATTTATTTTTTTATTTCTTCAGTGTTTAAGTTTTTTAATTGTGGTCCCAACCACCACCCGATGTATACAATACATCGCCACAATTCAATCCACCATATTTCAATCACTTAAATTTTGTAATGACCATATGCTAAACTCTTAATTCCGTCATTTAAAATATGACGTTTTTAATAAAAACACGAAACAAAATTATAAACACCCATAATACCAATAGTTCACTGTTGAAATAAACTCTAAACTGAATAGAATATTTACAAATTAAACAAAAATCTAAATACAATTCTAGAATAGAAGTCGAAAACCTCGAAATCAGAACAATATATAGCCCCTGTTTAAATCAGAACAATTTTAAAACAATATAAATAAAATACACTATAAACGTGTAAATACACTTAATACGTAATGCTATGAAAAGAGAAAGAGAAATTTATGTTCTTAAAAGAACAATAATGAAGTAAAATAAATTCTTATCTTGATACGGATAAACCGCTCCAAAGAAATTGCTAACACAACAAAGTGAAAAGTTTGGGTTGAGTTGTAAGAAAAAATTACGTTTTTAAAAAATTAATAAATGCATTTCACAATTGAAATTTAAAATGAAAAGTAATTTATTCCAATAAAATGGATGAATGGATGGTTTGGAAATAAAATGAATGGTTTGTTTTAGTTTAATGACGTGCATTCATTATTTGGCAGGCACAAATATCGAATGTTCCATTCGATTTTGCTATGCGTATCTGACGCAACCTCGTCAGAACCTCGCCCACCTTCCCTCCACTATAGAAACACTGTGCGTCTAGGCGCAAGTGGGTGAAAAATAGATCCCTGCTTTAGCGGTTTGACCGAGAAATTGTAAACATTACTTCCTTAAAATTCAGGTCGTGCGGCTACTTTTTCTTATTTCTTGACCAGCTTGTAAGAAAGCCTAATCTTTGAACTTTCTAAAAATGTAAATAATTAGTTGAAATTGTCGGTACTTTTCCCGACGCGAGGATTTACAAACGAAAGTTCTTTTTTTGAGCCGAAAGTGAGTTTTGATTTAAAATCTTTAAAAAATATTAGAATTTGTCCCTGAAATTTGAAATTGATATATTTTTACTCGCAATTGCCTGCTCTTTCCGGTCGTGTGATTTGTTTTTTTTTTCTATGACGTCTGAATGGTGGAGAAAAAAGGTCGAAATCCCATAAAACATTAAATAAAAAAAATAAAATAATTCAAATTTTAAAAATCGGTTTTCACGTGTCCCCCCGCGTGTCTCCGATTGCCAAATTTCGTAGCTCGCCTATAGTGTACAAGATAGACACCAAGACATTGTCTTTTATTATATAGATCCGTCCTCACCTGGCAGTACCCAACTCTGCATCTAGCAAAAACTAAAGCATGAGCTAAATGGCAGATAAAATAAGGCGACAACTTAGATTACTTTACACTGCATTAAAACTAATGTTTGTTGTCAGTTGTCGTTTATTAATCTTTTTATTTCGTATCATTTAAAGAAATCTATAAAACCGGGTTTTGTCCTATTCGTTTCTGTGTAACGCTAAGTTTGATTGCGGTGATTCAACTCGCATAAATGTGTGCCTACGAATGTGTATGCTTGCGTACATGTATGTGTCTGAATGAGTGTGCTTGCTTGCATTTGTGCGTATTTGTATGTGCTACGAACTACTTTTTACTTTCCTTATATACATAGTATAATGTATGAGGAAAGCGTTGTGACGGGGTTGAAATTTCGAATTCGAGTTTTAGACGGGAGAGCACGTTTCAAGTATCCCTGATCACGAATCGAATATTTTTGAGGTGATGTGCGTGTGTACCTGAAAATATGTGTGTGTCAGTGAGTCTGTAGAGACGATATCTCACGAAGGAATGGAACGAGTTACGCAAATAGACATTTCTTATGTAATTTTCATTAGAAAACTATTGACACAAACTTTAGAATGCTGGCATGAACCGTTCTCGAGATATTGTACATTTTTCAAATAAATTTATCAAAAAATCCCATAAATTAAAAAAATAAAATAACTGTTGAGAAGCATGTTCACTTTTCAGATGTAACATCATGCGATGTATTGGGTGACATCATTCTCGTGAATCTAGCTCGTTCCATTCATGAAAAAAGATACTTTGAGTAATACTTTTGTATTTGAACGTCAATAGTCATTTAGCTGCTATAAGAATAAGTTATTTCTCCGTCCATAACGCTTGGCGAGATTTTGACGACGCATTTGGCGGAATGTCGCCAACTTTTTTAAATGTTGACAAATTAGCGAAAATCTCGCCACATGGATAAAAATGACGTTAAATCAATGAAAATGAAAATTAATTAACGAAATTGAATATCTTGGAAAAAGTATAAGTATCTACTGTAAGAATAACATATTTTTCTTTTACTGTAAAAGTAGTAAATTCATTCCATTATATAAGAAAAGTCATGTGCTGCTCAAACCAGATTTTTTTAATTATATGTATTTTTTGATAATTTTATTTAAGAAACGTTCAGTATCTCAAATATAGGTTCATGATGAACAATTTTGTAATAAAGGGTCATTTATTCAACATTATTGAAGGTTTTGTTGTTTTGGTGATTTTTTAAAAAATGCATTAGAAAATTCGGCGGGTGTTTTAAACATTCGATTGCTTTTAAAATCAGTAGGCTTCCAGTATTCACCGATTATAATAATTATACAAATTTTTTTAATCGCTCAATTCCTTTGTGAGATATTGCTTCCACAAACACATACATACATGGACATAAACACACACAGGCAGACATCACCCCGAAAATGTTCGATTCGAATTTGGGGATGCTTGAAACGTGCTCTTCGGCCGAACACTCAAATTCTTGACCCCGTCGCAATAATTTCTCTATGTTGTCTTTACGAGCGAAGGCAACGACGCCTAGGACGACGCGACGAACTAGGTCAAATTTCTTCTTGCTGTTCCTCTCCTCCTCCTTGTTCTTCTTCTTTTGGTATATGTGAGCCAGTTCTGCCAGCAGTGCAGTAGCAGACCCTACGCATATAATGAAAATAAAAATCTGATATATACAGCACATAATTTTCCTTGCAGACTCATATTCACGTTCTCTATATTTCTTCAATAATTCATTAAATTGAGTTTAATTGCACAAAATAACACCCGTAATTATTTAAAATTACGCTGAATTTGCACTTTTAATTCAATTTTCGTTCTCATTTGGTAACTGGACTTATTTTCAAAAGTGGCGTAGCGAAAATGCGAAGAAACTAAAATATCTCGAAAACGGCTGGTCCTAGTGCAATAGGGTTGGTCTTATTCTTTTTATCGTTAAACACTAATTATAAAACAAGCATTTAAATGATATATTTGACCATACGTAGTTTTAGATATTGGTTATATTTGCGGACTATTTCGCAAAAAAATGAAGGTTATTTTTTTCCGAATCGTACCAAAATCTAATCAACACCAGAGCCCGCAAGTTACTTATTTACAGCATTTTGTAAAATTTGATCTATCAATTTTTGCGGGCCATTTCGCAAAAAAAAAAGGCGGGTTAATTTATCCAGAGTTGTAACCAAATCTAATCATACGCCAGAGTCACTCAAAAGTGACTTACGTTACATACCAAATTTTAGTAAATTTGGTCTGTTAGTTTATGAGTTAGATTGGATATATACATTGCGCAGACAGACACACGCATAAACGTCACGCTAAAAATAGTTTTTTCGTATTCTAGATGTCCCAAAACGTGTAGATCGAAAACTCAAGTTCCGATTTTCGGAATGATTCCAATACTTTCCCTATACATTACCATGTATTGCAGAGAGAGTAAAAAGTAACACACTCGATAATTCACTATTCTAGTTATTTTAGCCACGTCCTAAATATACTAATTAATTCGTATGAACAAATTTAGGATTTACCATTATCCTCAATCTTTTTTGTCCAAACAAACAACTATTGGTCAGAAAAAAAAATTGCAATTGTCATGAAATAGTAGTTTAAAATACTTCTGATGTCTTGGAAATATTTGTTTGTAAACTGCATTATCATAAAATTAGGAATCAGAAGAATTTATTAATTTATCCAAACCTTCAAATAACCCGTGTCAGATCCATATAAATCGTTGCAGAAAAAAAAAGGAAAAATGATGTGGACAGCACATGGCTTTCTCAACAGAGTCAAATTAATTTTTTTCTTTCTCATAATCCTCAGAGTTTAGTTGCACAAACAGATAGGGATAAAATATATCCATTTTTGTAGGTTTATACACATTTTTCATTTGGCAAATAAACCTACGCATTTTAAAACGAAACCAACTCTTCAAATTTCCAAAACAACGTGAGTATCTCGAAAACGGTTTATCACACAGCAGGGTTTAGGAACCTGCGGCCTTCACAGAGAACCTTCTATTTAAAACGTATCCATCAGTTAGATTTTCCCACTAAAGATTTGCATTTTGCGGAATATTTAATAAGAATTCTTGTATGAAGTCTTATTGAAGGGCAGTTCACTTCAATGTGACCTTTGACCATAACGAGGTTCCCTACCAGAGTGCAAAATAAGCGATATCGCATCGCAAATTGCGATGGGCAATTTGTGTTCTGCCAGGTAAAAATGAATTTGCATCGCATTTTGAGACGTAATTTTAAAAATCACGACAAATGATCTACGAGTGAAAAAAAAAATCTTTTCATAAACGAGCATCGCTCCTTACTACAAATTTCCCTCCCGCACTTGCATATTTCTCTTTTTTCCCAAACTGGTTAGAAACACAGAAAGTGAACAAAATATGTTTCTTTGTCAGATTCTGAATAATACATGATTTCTCTGATGGTAATATTATTGCACATAAATAAATAAAAATAAATAAATAAATAAAATTCAAAAAGTCATGTTTTTGTTTGTTTGTTTGTTTTTCAAACCTGACATCTTAATATACTTATTGATACATTTTTTAAGAAATTGTGAAATAATAGTTGTGAACTGCTAGTCAAAATGCCGAAACTGCTACCCAAATGAAATTCTGATTAGCAGTTTGCTAGTAAATAATATTCCATTATTTTGCTTCCTGTTCCCCACCCATGTCCTAGGGTAATAAGATTAGTCTTATTTGAAATTAGGTATAAAGCAAACATTTAAATAATATATTTTAGCATATTTACTCTTCTATTTCAGAATCGGACGTTTTTGCGACACCATTACGCACACACATACAGAAAAAGTTCTATTTTTTCAAATTGTACCAAAATCAAATCAGCAACAAAATAAACCACAAGTGATTCACTTATCCAAATGTTGTGAAATTGTGTCGAATACTTTTGGATCTAGAGTAGATCGATGCATTACATAAACGGACACACAGGCATTACGTTAAAACAGCGGATTTGTGTTCTAAAGTTCCAGAAAAGCTAGATCCATTGAAAACTCGAGTTCTGACTCTATTTCAATGCTTTCCCAACACATGTAATGTAAGGAAAGTAATAACTGCATTACTTATTAATGGCTAATACTTATTTCTAAATAAACAAATACTATTTGTAAACCATACCAGGGCCGTAGCCAGAAAAAAGATTGCCCCCCCCCAATATTACAAAAGTATCGTCATAACTTAAAAATATTTTTAAATTAAATATGTAAATAAATTGAACCCAAATTCAACTAAATTAAAAACCTTTAAAACAAATTAATTTATAAAGAAAAAAAAATATATATGCAACATTTAAATGATATTTTTTGAAATTTCATATCACAACAAAAAATTCAATATTTTTATCAGGAGGGCTTAGTATACCTCTTGGGGACCTTAGTTCCCTCTGGCTCCCTACCTGGCTACGGCCCTAAACTATACACATCAGTGAAAATGTTCTTTAGTAAGTCACGAAGTTATCTAACCAGATATCTGCAAAAGCCGTGCCACCTTTAGATTGCAATATTTGAATAATTGGGAGGAAAAAAACATTCTTAGGAACTAGATCATGATTTATGATTTTCTTTCCTTTCAGCAAGATCTTAAAAAACATTAATTTACACAAATAACAACTGCTATAATAAGAAAAACTTGATCAACGTATAAAAGCGCAATAATGTGTTTTTATGCTTTGCTCAAGTTTTTCTTATCCTTCACACAAAGTGTATTGTACTTATTGATTACTGTTATAATAGCTTTCACATAAATATGTACCTTTAATCATAAACAAATTGAATCAGTCTAATTCTAATTTACACAAAAACCGTGCCAATAATCGCAGAAAAGCTAATTAAAAAAAAAAACAGTTATATCTTAAAACTTTGATTTTCTGAATAGTTTTTTTCTTTAACGATTGATAAAGTTAAAGAAAAACACAAAATAAAGCACGATCAACTTTCCGTGTGTATTAAAGAGTATATGATCAACAAAAGGATTGAAATATTATTCAGATTTAATTGTGAAAGAATATTTGAACAAATACTTACCAGTACGAAGGACGTACGTCTTCATTGTTATGATGAGTGAGTACTTTATTACACCTATGAAAAGCTATACACAAGTTGTACTCATGAGAGTCATACAGTTAGATACTATCATTCTTTGAAGATAGTGAGTGCTATCTTGTACATCATAAGGACTTGATATCAAACACCTAGTATTCGAAAACTATTTTAATTCCACACTTTTAAAACGTTTTGTTCCACATTAATGATCCAGAGGCGTCATAAGTTGCGTGTTGAAGTTACGACCGATTGAATTGGGCGTTTGTTTCGTAGCGGAACTCGCCCTTGCGGAGAATTTGACAGGCTTAGCCTAACGCCCGAGCTGATAGATCCGATCAATCAACCGTTCTGAACTCATACATAGAGGGCGCAACATTTGCACAGCCCTTGCATTGTGTTCAAAACCATCGACCAGTCTGTAAGGAAAACCTTCCAAGCACAAATATGACTAAATAGATTTAGACTAAATGGAAGCTTGTTTGAAATTTTCAGATCGTGAGTAGCGAGTGCGCTACTCGTGATCAGTTTACCACATACTTCAAAAAGAACTCTCGCAAATAATGTTCAATTAGAAAATGTCTCACTATACAGTTACTAGTCAAAAGAAAACAACTCTGCGCAATTATCTGTGATATTCGCTAAGTTACTGCTAACTAACACATAAGGAATGCAAATGAAATTGTGCTGACACGTTTTATGCATCTGGTTTCAATTTGCACCCAGCCCCTCGAGCACGGGTCAGGTTAAGGGGAAAAACCTATTTTTACGAACATACAAAATGCCTTCACTGGAGACGCTTTTGAGGCAGCCATTTCTATTACGTAAATGTAGGTTGAGGAATGAAAATTTTGATACTTTTAAGAGAACTATTTTTAAACTTAAACTTTTAGTTTTCAGAATACAGATTAAATTTTTTTGGAGTTTGCTATATATTTATAAACTAAATAAATAATAAATTTTCTTAATTTATATTTCATTACTCTACTGATATCCCTGTAAAATTTATTAGGTGTTTTAAGTTTTCTTTTTTAACATCTTAAATGCCCAACTGACTTACGTGCTTTCTCCACAACAAAGATCATAAATATCTTAAATATGTATGTCATAAAAAATTAAAATTTCTTCAACTGCTATTTTTCAAATTTCTCAATTAATATAGGACGATCGAAGATGAAGAAAAAGCTGTTGTATTACGGCTGGATACCTTCAAACTGAAGATATGCTTTCCCGACCATGCTTATAATTACTCAATACTTAATAGGTGAGTTGCATATTCTGGGTTCTTAAAAATAACAAGGTAGGGTTGCCATAGTTGAACACTCGGTGCAGAGTTGCCAGATTTGGGGACTTTTCGAAAGTACAAGAACCTTTTCTATATAATGAATATTCTTGGAGATACCAGCCCATTCTGTAAGTGTCTACGGAGAGTATATAAAAGGAGATATCGCTCAGTTCAGAGCAGTTAACTTGATACTAGCTGCATAGAATTGTGAGATATGTCAAGGTCTTGAGAATGGTATCTGCTGTTTTGTGAAATTAGTGAGCATTTAATTCTTGTTTCACTGTACCTCACAGTTGTTTAGTGATCTGGTGAGATAATTGTATAGCTATTTGCTGTATATTGTTCCTGTTTGCGCTACGTTTGTAAAGAAGCGTGTTTGTTATCCCGAAATGTGGACTCTTTTTTGTATCTTGAGTACACCAGAGATTCCAGAGTTGAAAGACAAATTTATTTTTGCAGACTTTTAAGTTATTTCTATTGTAAATATTTTCATGAATATTGAAAACAATTGTACTATTTCTTTTTGCTAGTTACTGTGCAAAACTTTCAAGCTGAAGAGTACACTTCTTTTTTTTTTCAAATTGAATTGTTTTAACTTATTTATTTTACCACCATATTTTTTTTTTCTGATGCATGGTAGAAATCGGAGATGAGACTTTATATCCCGCCAGCGCTTCATAAAACTAAAAGTGCCCTTGCTATGTTTTCCCACATATTTCCCAGGAATTTTCAGAACGGCTGCCTCTGCTGTATGGGACATCAGTATCACTTTCATCAAAATTGCATTGATTCTCTCATCTGTGTACACACATTCCAATGTCACTGTCAGTACAGTTCAATGATCGTGTTTATATTGATCAGAAGTTGCCCATTCTATTCTATAAGATTATAAAAGATTATTTTTCTGTAGAGAGTTTTCATTGCAGAACTCTTTAGTCCATAGTTTGAAGCAAGGGGCCACATTTGGCGTTAAAAAAATATTCTGGTGTTACCGCTGGTAAGTTCGGATCCAAGATGATGTAATGCATAAGTAATAAGGCTACTGCCAGACTAGCATCTGAGTCGGCCATTATAAACACAGAGTAGCCCATTCATTAAGCTCTGAGTAACTAGAAAAATGTCGATATGTACTACACAGACACGTGACTTTTTGGGCACGTGATCAGATGGCTTGTATGGGGTTCATTTTTGACGAAGATGGTTCAAGTTTATCTAAAATGCCTGTTCTTTCCTTCTCGAAAATAGGCAACCATCCCAGCTCAAAAATGACCGCTAGGTGGTGCTAGTTATCATCTAAAACAACACAGTTGTTTTACCCATTTGAGTACGTGTTTTACCTTGGAGGATTTGTAATATTCATTTAATTTTAATATTGTTTTCACATTTTTTGATTTTCATTTTCTAATATTTTTACATTCTGATATCGAGCTTTTACTATGGTTTATTGTATAGTGTTTGTTCTTTTGTACATCAAATAGCATGAAAAACTGCATGTCTTTTTGAATTTCCCTCGGAAGTCAATTGTTGGAAGGAATGGATTAAAGCAAAAACTTTTCAGAGAAAGTTTGTATACGTGTATAATTTCGGCACAAATTAAACTGTCAAGATACCTAGATTGAAGTGTGAACATTTTAAATCTATCTTGTTCTTAATAATTAAGAAGTTGTCGACTTTTCAAAGATAGTTTGTATATTTGTATAATTTTGGCACAAATTAAACTACTAAACTCTATTACGAGCAGAAAAGAACTATCACTGTTAGTTGACACAATCAAACATGGCAAATATTGGCTGTGGTTTACATACTTTGTATATAGCACTATAAATTTAAAATTTTCATATGTTTTCATTAAAAATTTCATATTAATATCTATAAAGATTTTTTTTTATGTTTGTTTACATCTTATTGTATGCAAATTCAAATCAGGTGTATTTTACAATAATCCTGAGCGAAGCTGCAATTCCTGTCTAGCAATATATGAATGTCAAGACATCAAATTCACATCGTCTGCGGTCTTTTAAATCTTCATCTTGCTCTAGCAGCCACCGCTAGATGGCGATACATAACATCTTTTGTGGGTGTATCCTGGTTTCCATTTTTTAACAATAGAAAAAATGGAAATGAGAGGGCATTTTAGATAAAGGTGGCTAAGATTGAGCAACGGTAAGAGAAACGAGTTGATTGACCCCCCTCCCCCCCGTAAGGTCAAAACGTCCAGTATGGCTTTCATGTCGAAAATTCTCAGCACCTCGTTTAATCCGAACCACTCACTAATACGAACATATTTCAATCCCAATTAGTTCGGATTACAGGGGATTTCACTCTAATTGAACATTTTTCTGACAATGATTTTTTTTTGGCCATTTCGTAATATTTCATATAACGTAAAAATGCATATCCAATATGGCAACGAGAGAACTCATATTTGAAAAGACTGTTCACTTTGCGATACTTAAAATGTATATATTTGTTTATTTCATTTTCAGCTTAAAATAAGAGAAGACTTTGACGTAGATATAGGGATCTGTCTCACTCTATTTAATAACATAGCTGAAAATTTCGTCAAGACCAGATGAATGTTTTTACATAGAATTGTTATCTGAATAAAAAAAAGCAGTAAACGGAAAATGCCTATCTTTCTTAAAATATCTAGAAATTTAAACATCTGTTCCTTCCTCGTTCTTGAAGATACAACCATGCGTTCGAAACTACCATAGGCCTTTACAAAGGGTCATCTAAAATTACTTTAAGGGTGAGCGTCAGTAAATTTTCTGCCCTATCCGCGCTTTGTTAACTTTCGCGGCACACATATTTCGCCGAAATTCTGCTCAAACAGTTGCGAAATATTTTCTTATAGATAAAATGCTATGCTTAGATTATATTAAAACTAAATTTAATACCCAATAAAACATAGGATATATATTTTATTTAAATTTAAAATATTTTTAGTGCTGCCATCTGTTGTCGTAATTTCATTCATACCGACTATTTTTATTTTTTAATGAACATTTTAAAATGTCTATTCCTTCTAATACGCTATTAAATACAACAACAGATCATATATAATGCCATAATCACGGAAACGTAATTGAACTTGGACTTGAAGACAAAGGAACTTGAAGATAAAACTGCAGTCTTCAGTGATGTACATTCAGATCCTTTATCAAATTTATAGAATGATAAATTACCTTTCCGTGATTGTGGCATTATTATATATGATCTGTTGTATTTAACACTGTATTAGAAGGAATAGATATTTAAAAATGTTCATTAAAAAATAAACGTAATCTGTATGAATTAAATTACGACAACAGATGGCAGCGCCAAAAATATTTTGAATTAAAATAAAAAATATATTCTATGTTTTTTGGGGCATTAAATTTAGTTTTAATATAATCTAAGCATTGCATTTTATCTTACAGAAAATATTTCTCAACTGTTTGAGCAAAATTTCGACGAAAAATGTGTGCCGCGAAAGTTAACAAAGCGCGGATAGGGCAGAATGTTTACTGACGCTCACCCTTAACCACTGTAGCTTTAGAGAATTAGATATAGGCACACAGATTGAAATTATTTCTTAATATTGCTATGACGTATTCTCCGGAATTGTGTACTCTCAGTATACAAGAATGAATCCAAATTTCAGGATAACTTACACGTTTAATTACAAGCACGGCGTAAACAGGAGCAATATACAGCATATAGCTCGATGACTATCTCGCCCAGTCACTAACGAACTGAAAGGTGCAGAAAAACAGCAATTAAATGCTCAGCTATTTTCACAAAACAGCCGATACTATTCTGTAAACTTTGACGAATTCAATGTACAGGGTTCATTTTAGGATTTCAAAAGGATCAGCTTCCTTCCGAAAAAGGGCATATTACGTACTGAAAAGGGCCCAGTTATAAATTAAAAAAAATTACTTTGCCGAAAATACTGCAGTGACTTTTGTGTGGCTTTAATAAATTATGAATGAGAAAAAACGTTGCACATATCTCGAAGTTTTGAAAATTTGAGAATATATGCAGAAGTGTCATTTTTAAAAGAAGAGCGGTATTTTTTTATGTCAGGGCACAAAATTATAGTATTAGAAAATGCAGGGCTGGTTTTCTAATTTCTGAGGGCAGCGGGGCGAGTTTTCTAATTTCTAAGGCAGCGGGGTGAACCGCCCTGCGAAAAACACCTAGGATGAACCCTGAATGTAGCTTGTATCGTGTCAACTGCTCTCCAACTGAACGATGTTTCTTTTATAAACTCAGTATAGAAACTTCCAGAAAGGACTCATATCTCGAGGAATATTCGTTATTCCTCGAACCTTCGAAAAGTCGCCAAATAGACGATAAATCTTGTAACCTTGTCACAAGTTTCAACATACGGCAACCCTAAATTCATGTAATAGAAATGACTGCCTACAAAGGTGTTTTCTCCTTCTAGTTCTCAAAAGAGACTCCAGTGAAGGGATCTTTCATTGCCGTGACATTTAATCTAAAGCACATGTACATTAAACTTTTTTTAGAAAATATCAGCAGGACTGTTTAAAAATAAACATGCAGTGTTTTCATTTCTTGGAGATAATAATTATAATTCACAATAGGCAAAATTTAAATTTTATTTGAACAAAGGCTACAGAAAATTACAATTAAAAATAGTTTTCATATTTCAAGAATTTTCACCTAATAGGCACATTTTATATTTATTTCATGCAGGCGAATTTTATTCAGTAAAGCACCACAGAGAGTAACTTTAGCAGGAAAATTAATCACTTACAAGTATATTAGAAAAGGGACCTCAGTATTATCCGCTTAATGCCGTTGAAACGAAACTGCAGAAACTATCAGCTATATTCGATTTTGAGTTCCTTGAAATATATGAATGGTACACCTCCACTGCCAGGGTAGGTTGATCTTTGGAAAATTTAATCCAAGCATGGCTTTCAAGCAATTCTCTATTTCTCACAAAAAATTCAACAACTGCCTGTTTCAAAACACTGTCACTGTACACATCTGAAAGGACAAGAAGACTATAAGAGTTTTCCTCGTCTATGTTGTCTAGCAAGAATCTTCGACATTTATTTTTCAGTTCAATCACAGCGTATTTGCTTCCAGCAGAGTACAGGCTCTGGACATTCTCTGCAGAGAGGACAGGGTCTGTCCCTGTGTACAGGTACTGCAACAGCTGATCCAGGACGGATTGCTCAATGTCTACGATGTCAATAGACCCTGTGCGACTCTCTATCATGTTGCTTCTGAACATTGCAGAAAACACTTCGGACCGAGCTGACAAGACGACACTGTGAACTGGAATGGTTCGATCGCCACATTTTATCAAAACGTCCGGTTTGGAGTCACTCGTCTGCAGGTTTCTGAAGTCGGAAGAAAGGCTTTCCAGGCCGGACAGGTAACCCATTCCACAAAGCGTCTGAGTCGATTTGTGTTCTATAATAGATCAACATATACAAAAAATTACATCTAGACAAAGTACGTGAAATTTTGGGATTAGAACAACTAGAACAGGAACATGACATTTCAGCACGTGTGACACGTAACAAAACATAATTCCTAAATTCCCAAATCGAATTTGATATGCCAGAATCATGACCTTATGCATCATGCCATGAATCCTATCCAGAATTTTATATGTTTTCTCTTTCATCAACTTTGCTCAGAAGATTTGTTTTAATGTTTGCTATTGTGTAAAGAGATATAATGCTATTGTATAAAGAGATGTAATGCTATTGTATAAAGAGATGTAATGCTATTGTATAAAGAGATGTAATGCTATTGTATAAAGAGATGTAATGCTATTGTATAAAGAGATGTAATGCTATTGTGTAAAGAGATATAATGCTATTGTATAAAGAGATGTAATGCTATTGTATAAAGAGATGTAATGCTATTGTGTAAAAAGATGTAATGCTATTGTATAAAGAGATGTAATGCTATTGTATAAAGAGATGTAATGCTATTGTATAAAGAGATGTAATGCTATTGTATAAAGTATTGATATCTCGAAAAAAATTTTGAATTCGGAATTTTGACGGATAAGCAGGTTTTGAGATATTCAGAACCCATTTCGATCATTTTATTATTAAATATGTTAGCTTGTGTGTGGGAGTGTACGTGTGTATAGTGAACGCTCATGAAGCAATGTTAACTGCCTTGATCTGGAGACGCTTTTGTCTCAACGCTATGATGCTGGTCTTCCATGCTTTGGCCACGGGATCAAAACACTGGCATAGCTACGTTGGAAATTTTGATTCCAGCAGACACATATATTGAGCCAGAAGCGTCTCCAGAAAGAAATTGGGGTGGGGACAAATGAGAAACAAAATATTTTGTTTCCTATTTCTCCAAATATCATTTCTGCGAACTTCAATAGGTTATAATGGAGGGGGGGGGGGGGTCTTTGGGATGGGGATGTATGACCACCAAGGCTTAGGTTTAAGATGAACAAGCTTAAGTTGGAAAGTTGTCTTTAAAGATAAGCTCTACTATAATTAGAATCTGGGGTAGTATTAATAGTTAAAGAGGCACAATAGATTGCTGACAGTTTTATAAAGAAAAACTAGCATATGTTGTAAAGGTGTCGGAATGAAAACGCAGGCATCTTTTGATAAAAACAACAAGTTTTATTCTTAAAACTGCAGAAATCATAAAATAAACTTCATTAGCGTACTTGAAATATTTTAAAACAAAATATTTAAAAACAAATAAGCTACGAAGTACCTCATTATCCGATCAGAATTCGGTAATTTTTTCTTTTTTCAAGAAAGAAAAAAGGTTCTGTTACTGAAAAAAAAGTGGAATTTATATTCAAATTTTAAAGGGAAAGTGTGTTCTTCCCATCATAAGAAGCAAAGCGAGCCATCATTGGTTAAAATCGGTTCAACTGTTCAGGCCTTCAGTTCGTCAACACTGAAGGTGAAAAAAAAGGCAGAGTGACAATTGTAAAAATCTGATGTGGGCAACACATGACTTTCCTTATATAATGCAATGAATTTACTACTTCTACAACTAAAAAAAACGTTATTCATATAGCAGATACTTATATTCTTTCCATGATATTGAATTTTCTTCAATTAGACGTCATTTTCGTTGATTTAGCGTTATTTTTATCCATTTGGCGAAATTTTTGTTAATTTGGCAACAATTAAAAATGTCGCCAAGTTGGCGACATTCCGTCAAATTCGTCGCCAAAATCTCGCCAAGCGTTATGAAGGGAGTTATTCTTACAGCAGATAAATGACTATTGGCGTTCAAATGCAAAAGTATTACTCAAAGTATCTTTTCTCATGAATGGAACGAGCTAGATCCACGAGAATGATGTCACCCAATTTATCGCATGGTATTACATATGAAAAGTGAACATGCTTCTCAATGGGAAATATATTTTTTTTATTTTATATGACTTTTTCATAATTTTTTTGAAAAATGTGCAATATCTCGAGAACGGTTCATGTTAGCGTTCTAAAATTTATGCCAATCGTTTTCTAATGAAAAATTACATAAGAAATGTCTATTTGCGTAACTTTATTAGCGGTTTTGATTTTTTGACGATTTTTTCAAAATTTTATTCGAAAATTTCTAGGGGTTGAGCTGCAGACCCCTGGAAATCCCGATTTGTACGTCAAGCTTAATACACATTTACCAGCTACGGATTCAAACATGATGGCTTGGCGGGCACAAATATTACATCTCTGTATTTCCCAAAACATTAATATATATAATTAATTAATATTAATTTTTTTTTAATACACTAATATATGACTTGGATCTAAAATAAAACTTGTGGGAGGGGGAGGAGCGGAATGTTGTCGAGTACCCACAGTTAACATCTGCCAGCATTCAATATTAATATCTTTGTTCAGGGAATAATAATATTTCCTCCTATAAAATATCATAAAAATGTTAAATTTCGAATTCGAGTTCTAAGCAAGAGAATCATTAAAATTACTATATGTTTCTAGATTTTCACATAATGCACACATAGATGGCGGTACGTGCATTTTTTTACGCTTAAGTCATCGTATCCACACCTCTCTCTCACACACACACACAAAGAAAGAGCTGGGTATTGTGTCCACGCTATACACACACATACAAAGAGCGATACGAAGGCAATAAGAACAGGCTCTGAAAATGAAATTTTAAGCATTCATAGGAGTTTCAAAATAAAACAGAAAATATATAAATGAACCGTTCAATTATCGGTATAACAATGAAAGCGTTTAGATGAAGGAAATATAGTTAAACGCCTTATAAAGGAAGTTTATAAAACTTTAATATCAAATTTAAGTCATGAAATTCGTTCTTAAAATGTCGACAAAATCAAAATAATTTTATATGTTAAATATATTTTAAAAACGGCCTTATTGGGTTATGTGTGTAATTTTAAGCCTAATTTGCGAAGGAAAAGTAATAAGTTGAACAAAAATTAATCATACTATGTTTATCCATCTCGATGGAAACACTTTTTACTTTCCTTATATACATAGTACAGTGTATAAGAAAAGTATTGTGAAGGGGTCGAAAATTCGAATTCGAGTATTCGGCGGGAGAGCACGTTTCAAGCATCTCTGACCACAAATCGAACATTTTTGAGGTGATGTCTGTGTGTGTGGGTGTGTGTCAGTGAATCTGTAGAGACGATATTTCATGAACGAAAAGTGCGATTCGAATAAAATATGGCACAAAAATTACAATCCGTGAATACTGAAAGTCTATTGTTTTTAAACACAAACGAATGTTAAGACCCCCCCCCCTAAATTTCCGAGTGAAATTTTGAAGAAAAATCATCAAAAAATAAAAACCTTTAATAAAGTTACGCAAGTAAACATTTCTAATGTAATGGTTCCTTAGAAAACGACTGACATAAACTTTAGAACGCTAGCATAAACCGTTCTCGAGATATTGAACATTTTTCAAATAAATTTATCAAAAAATCCCATAAATTAAAAAATATATACTAAATGTTGAGAAACATGTTCACTTTTCATATGTAATATCATGCGATAAATTGGGTGACATTCTCGTGGATCTAGCTCGTTCCATTCATGAGAAACAATACTTTGAGTAATAATTTTGTATTTGAACGCCAATAGTCTGCTATAAGAATAGCTTACATCTCCATCCATAACTTTTGGCGAGATTTTGAGGACGAATTTGGAGGAATGCTGCCAACTTGACGACGTTTTTAAATGTTGCCAAATTAACGAAAATCTAGCCAAATGGATAAAAATGACGCTAAATCAATGAAAATAAAGACTAATTGACGAAAATTCAATATTTTGGAAAGAATATAAGTATATACTATAAATAACCTATTTTTTTTACTGCAAAAGTAGTACATTCATTGTATTATATAAGGAAAGTCAGGTGCTGCTCACATCAGATTTTTTAAATAAATGTGCTATCAACTTCTGCTTTAGAAATTTGGAAAGTAATCCGTAATTGCTTTCCATTTATATACCACCTTTAACTTTCTAAGATTTAGTACAATCATTTTTAATATTTGTCGCATTAATTTTATAAATTGTATAATTTATCTAGCTGAAAAATCTGAAAATAAAATAATAAAAATTCCATTTCACTTTAACACTTAAAACAGTTCGAATTTCATCATTTTAAAATGTCGAAATCTAATTATCCTTACGTTTATAAGATTTTGGGGGAAAAAATCTTTTTGTCCCTACAGCAATAATTTGAACTAAAAGATCCCTACACTTGGCTACTATGCTGATAGCTTAATTATCGTTACTTGACTAGTATTTGTACAGCACTATACAAGTGTATATAACTACTTATTCGGTTAAAGTATTTATCGCAGCCGTTAAGAAAGAATATAGTGTTCAATTAATTTATTATTATTTTACTGTTACTCGTTTATTTTAACAAAACCAAGATACTGCTTCTTCTATTTTTGTATTTTGTTTTTACTTTTAACATAATTATTTATCTTATTTATTTATATATTTGTTTTTGATTTAAAAAATATTTATTTCGCTTTTGACAGTATAATACACATGATGCCAAGAAAGTTTGAATCCGGAGCTAGTAAAGGAAAACAACTCGGAGAAAAGGAGAAACAGATAAATAGTCAAAAGGAGGCAATTTTTTCATTC
The DNA here is from genome assembly GCA_951213105.1 of Amaurobius ferox. Lineage (NCBI taxonomy): Eukaryota > Metazoa > Arthropoda > Arachnida > Araneae > Amaurobiidae > Amaurobius > Amaurobius ferox. Next base: position 127,518,398 of record OX578150.1, on the reverse strand, counting down.
TTACATTCTTCTAAGAAAGGAAGTGAAGAATTTCGTGGAACTGAAGGTGTACCTCAAAGTTCTTGGAATGAAAACGAAACATGGTATGGGTATCAGGAAGCGAAAGTGAAAATGAAAAACATCAAAATATTACTGAAATCATGGAAGGAGAGAAAAGGGCAAATGAAGCAAATTAAGAAGGTTTTGAAGAAAATTGTCAGTCTGTACTTACCAGCAAGTAAGCTACCTCTTATCCTACCGATATAGCAGTGTGGTCAAATGGTATTAATGAACAATTTATCGAGCATAACATTTTAATTAATATGCCTCAGAATGTTGGTAAAATCGAAAATTATACACAGTAAAATATATGCCAGAAATATAAATAAATCATACTGTCATAGTGAATATGGCATTTTGAGTAATCTGTATTAACGTTAAAATATTTTAACTTTTTTATCATTAAAATTGTAATTGTAATTCGAATTTTTAAATAAAAATTTTAGATTCACTTTTTTCCATTCTAAATACATCTAAAGGCACTTGCCAGGCCAAAGAGCCATTTTCCAAATTCCTTTTCCACGCTCATTTAACATCTGCAGGATGAAATGTCCACGCCTGCAACTTCACGAGTATTTTTTCCAGTAAGCATCTAAGTCCCCCCCCCCTCCCCCACTAAAGAAACACGTACAAGGCTTTACATGCTTAAAACTATAACGGTCAAAATTCCTTCGCATGCAGAAATAACTGTCTCACTCTCACAAGAACTGAAAACCTAGAATGCTACATCCCGTCAAGATAAGCATAGGCAGTTATCTGTCGAAGCCAATTATTCCTGTCAACTGGGCAAAAAAGGGAAGGTTACCCCCACTAAACAATGCAACTTAAGCAGAATCCACAGATGTGCCAAACTTGCTTCAAAGGAGGGTAAGCAGCACTCGACAACTATTTTAACATACGTAAGGCTACGACCAATTAAATTGACTGGAAGTCCGCGAGTTGTCAATGAAGTGGTCCTTTAGCCACTGCAAATTGACGGCGTAGCGTGAAGTTAGAAAAAAAGTTTATGAGACGCTTACGAAGGTGGACGGCCCTGTTGAAGGACCACTCTGGTCCTCTATTTTTCTAGCAAGAGATCGAAAAGTTATGACTGGTCAAGACAGATGCTTGCCACAAATCTGCGCTAATTTTCCGGTTTTGGACAATGGGTCCGACGCCGATTTTATTTAGCCAAAATTGGCTGGTTTTTTTCAACACAGTCATTCTTCTACACGATGCAACGAAGGTCGATTAAGCCTTTTGTTTTAGACAGGGGTCCTACCAAGCAACGTCAACATTTTACGATGGAACACCAACCTTTTGGCTTCGAAGCAACTAGTCTATTACGAACATGAGCCCTAGACTGCATAACAGATTCAACTCCACAAAAAAAATAATGCCCCTTTCCGCTGTCATTTTGCCTGCGCCTGCTGATGCTGAAACAGTTACTGTGAACTGAGAACATCACTTTTGATTGGCTGACCGCTGCGTTTTTCATCGACTCAGCAACGGACCTTATGGAGACTTAGACCGGCTCCTCATCTTTTACGAAATGTAAGTTTGCCACTTCATTATTCGAACATCTTATCCACTTCAAGCTTGAGCGAAAAATTTAAATTGAGAAGCAAGAATATGATTTTGAACGCTTATTAACAAAAAACATCTGATGTAGGCAGCACATGACTTTCCTTATATAATACAATGAATTTACTACTTTTACAGCTAAAAAAAATGTATTCTTATAGTAGATACTCATATTCTTTCCAAGATATTGAATTTTCTTCAATGAGTCGTCATTTTCATTGATTTAGCGCCATTTTTATCCATTTGACGAGATTTTCGTTAATTTGGCAACATTTAAAAATGTCGATATTCCGCTAAATTCTCGCCAAGCGTTATGGATGGAGAAATAAGTTATTCTTACAGCAGATAAATGAATACGGGCGTTCAAATGCAATAGTATTACTCAAAGTATCTTTTCTCGTGAATGGAACGAGTTAGATCCACGAGAATATGATGTCACCCAATTTATCGCATGAAGTTACATATGAAAAGTAAACATGTTTCTTAACAGTTAATATTTTTTTTTAATTTATGGGATTTTTTGATAAATGTATTTGAAAAATGTGCAGTATCTCGAGAACGGTTCATGCTAGCGTTCTAAAGTTTATGTTAATCGTTTTCTAAGGAAAAATTACATATGAAATGTCTATTTGCGTAAATTTATTAAGGGTTTTGATTTTTTGATGATTTTTCAAAATTTCACTCGAAAATTTAGGGGGGTTCTGAACATTCTATTATGTTTCAATACAATAGGCTTCCAGTATTCACGGATTGTTATTTTTGTACACAATTTCATTCGAATCGCTCCATTCGTTCGTGACATATCGTCTCCACAGACTCACTGACACACACACAGCCATCACTTCAAAATGTTCGATTCGTGATCAGGATGCTTGAAACGTGCTCTCCCGTCGAAAACTTGAATTCGAATTTTCGACCCAGTCACAATACTTTCCTTATTAAGAACATTGACATCAATACAATTGACAATAAATTAAGCCTTGATTTACAATGTATTTAATGAGAAATAATAGCTAATGTTAACCAATGTAACTAAATTTAATTTTTATTCTCCGCACATACATTTGAGGAAGAACATATCTTTTAGAATACTTAATAATGTAAGAACTTGAGAATGAAACTAAATTTTAACCATTGTAAATACTTTAATAACAGATATTTTGGTTATTTGAACAATATGTTGATATATCATTGTTAAGGATAATGAATTAGATTTTTACTTTTTTGTGCTTTTGCATATATATATCCATATAATAAATGATTTTCTTTTGGCTACTTTAAATATTTTATTTGCCTCTAGTATTTTTGGAATTTAATAATTTGATTTAATTTTCTGTTATTCCAGCAAATATTGAAGTATAAATATTTTAAATTAAAATCTAGCCACTAGATCCATGATTCTGAGTGATAGACCATGCTTAATAATTATTCGATGTTACATATGGCGATGATTGATTGGTCTATGCACTTTACTTGCGATTTGTGTCAGGAGTACTAACGGCCAGTACTTCCTGATATTTTGGTGATAGTGGTCAGTCACAACCTGGCGCACCTTTGTGTAAAATTCAATTAGATACCGATACCCGCAGTGCTACTGTTAATTAAAAAAAAATTCAATTTTGTAACTCAAATAAGAGAATGATGGAAGTATTTAAAATTAAGCTTAAAACAATAAAATAATTATATTGTAAAGAATAATTTAATGATGCAATAAATTATAATGAATCAAAATTAATAATTTAAGCAGGCCATAAGAGTGTGGACCAGACGATAACACAAATTGTTTTTTGTAAATGACAAAAAGTTTACAAATGAAGGATTAAGAGTGAAATAAAAAAAAAATCTGGTGTGGGCAACACATGATTTTCCTTATATAATGCAATGAATTTACTACTTTTACAGTTAAAAAAAATGTTATTCTTATAGTAGATACTTATATCCTTTCCAAGATATTGAATTTTCTTCAATGAGTCGTCATTTTCATTGATTTAGCGTCATTTTTATCAATTTGACGAGATTTTTGTTAATTTGGCAACAATTAGAAATGTCGCAAAGTTGGCGACATTCCGCCAAATTCGTCGCCAAACGTTATGGACGGAGAAATAAGTTATTCTTACAGCAGATAAATGACTATTGGTGTTCAAATACAAAAGTATTACTCAAAGTATCTTTTTTTCATGAATTGAACGAGGTAATAGAGGGGGTTCAGGCGTTTCGGAGGGGAAATTTCCGTGCATCTCTGCCAAAGAATATACATATACAGAATACACATCTCTGTGATGATGGTTTAGGGGCAGGCCCGTTTATTTCAACGGTTTTCGCGTTCTCTTCGTTCCCCCCACCCAAACTTTATGAAGTAATGTGAGATGCCGATAGAATATCGAAAACAGGGTCCGACCAAGCCACAGTGGGGCCTAGAGCCTGATGTTCATACGGGGACCCCCATACGTATACTAAACACCAATGTTTCTTTCAGGACTTTTTGGCCAAGGGGGGGGGGACGAATGAAATTTTAGGGAGCGGGCAAGTTTTCTATTTGTCCATAATCCATATCTATATGCTATGTCACATACATAATATCTAGGTTAACAAAATGTCTCCGGAGAGGCGAATACTGGCTTCGCCCCCCCCCCCCCAATCCGGAGGTATGCCTGAAAGAAACACTACTAAACACATGCAAAACATCAATACATAACAAATTTGGGGCTCAGGATCAAAGGCCTGAATGCTTTTTTGTTTTCTGTACAAATATAAAACTTTCAAACATTTTACTTCAAAGTAATATGTTAAGAATTTAAGGGATATATAATGTTTAAAATTATTAACATATTTTATAATTTAAAATAAAAACGAATAGTACGAGTTATAAATGAATTAAAAAATTATTTCAGTTTAAATATTTTATCACATACAAAATGTAGGGAGGTTCCTTAAATTTAGGAATTTTAACGTCAGCCTTATTTGCAGAAAAGTACCAACATTACATCCCCATGTGCATCGTTAATAGGTAATACCATATATTATTCAAATATAAAATTTATTAGAATATTGTTTCCAAGAATTTAAGTAATTTTAATACACACTTAAGTATTTTTAGTTGAAGAACTGCTAAGCTACCACAGCTGCCGGTAATTTCACATGCCTTAAACATATGACTCTACATTGAAAGGATTAATTAAAACATAGAACACGTTCTTTAGAATAAATTTGTCCTGTAAGTATAGAAAATACAGCTTAATGAAACTTCGATATTTACCCTTCAAATTCTGCTATTAAACATAATTTATTAAAAATTATTAGCTATAACCTGCATTAAAATTGGATATTAACGTTCAACAAAACCCTATTATTTTTGACGTCCTTAAAATCAAAAATATTTGCTTCAATCAGATTTTGTAAACTATAGTTTATAAACCAAAGTTTACAATTTTCGGTTAAAAATCTTCTCAATTTCACATACTCTTAGGAAATTCTTAGGAAAAATAAATTAAATGTTGACCTTTTTCGGAGATTTTGAAATTAACTATTTAGTTAACTGTAACCGCATTAAAAGTGCTTATTATTTTCCTTATATACATATAATGTATAAGGAAAGTATTGTGACAGCGTCGAAAATTCGAATTCAAATTTTCGACGGGAGAGCACATTTCAAGCATCCCTAAACACGAATCAGACATTTTTGAGGTGATGTCTGTGGGTGTGGAGACGATATCGCACGAACGAATGGAGCGATTCGAATGAAATTTGGTACACAACTTACAATCCATAAATACTGGAACCCAGTTGTTTTAAAACACAATCGAATGTTCAGAACCCCCTAAATTTTCGAATGAAATTTTGAAAAAATCACCGAAAAAACAAAACCTTTAATAAAGTTACGCAAATAGACATTTCTTATGTAATATTTCCTTAGAAAACGATTAACATAAACTTCAGAACACTAACATGAATGATTCCCGAGATATTGCACATTTTTCAAATAAATTTATCAAAAAAAACCCATAAATTGAAAAAAAATATTAACTGTTAAGAAACATGTTTGTTCACTTTTCATATGTAATATCGTGCGATAAATTGGGTGACATCATTCTCGTGGATCTAATTCGTTCCATTCACGAGAAAAGATACTTTGAGTAATACTTTTGTATTTGAACGCCAATAGTCATTTATCAGCTGTAAGAATAACTTATTTCTCCGTCCATAACGCTTGCCGAGATTTTGGCGACGAATTTAGCGGAATGTCACCAACAAGGCAACATTTTTCAAATTGATAAAAAGCTCGCCAAATGGATAAAATTGACGCTCAATCAATGAAAATAACAACTCATTGAAGAAAATTCAATATCTTGTAAAGAATATAAGTATCTACTATACGAATAACATTTTTTTTACCTGTAAAAGTAATCAATTCATTGTATTATATAAGGAAAGTCATGTGCTGCCTACATCAGATTTTTTGTTTTGCAAACGTAAGGGCAAAATGGCCTCTGTGACGTCACGTGCCCATGCTCTATAAAAATTAGAAATACGGATGTGGATCTTACCTTTTCCGCTTCCAGTGTTAGTGTTGACGGGGGTGCACACCATAACAAACGTCACGTTACCGGTCAGCCACTGGGCATCTGGTCCGGTGAACTTTATATCTTTCATGTCCCATAAAATATCCCTATGCTCGAAGAGGTACGATAAAGACTCAAAGCCGGGATGTCCACTAAACTTGAAAACTCTTGTTTCAGAAAACTTTGGCAATCCCTCTGGAGTTTCTATGAAGCATGTTGCTTGAAAAGGGGCAGGACATGCAACCGAATTTATACTTTCGATCCAGATAAAGGGACCTTTAGAGTCATTGGATGATCGAGAAGTAAACCTTAATATACATCGTAATCCTAATATATTTAATACATCGCTTTCAAAACATCTTTCCAGATTAAAATTTCTAATTTCCCATGTAATCCTAGTACGAATAGCTTGCTCCGTCACGGCAGTAGACATCGTCATACGTTCGCCACGAAACAAATCGAGGTCTTAGTCCAAGAAGATTAATACAGCACTATGCAACGGTCACGTTCGCTGTCCCGTCCGCAGAATACTCTCCTCTCGTCATTGCCACAGACTACTATATTCTGTGGTCATTGCAATGCAGTACTGCAAAACATGGGAGGACGAGTCCACTTATCAAAAGAGGTAATAGAGGGGATTCAGACATTCCGGAGGGGAAATTTCATTTCATCTCTGCGATGATGTCCTAGAGGCAGACCCGTTTATTTCAACGGTTTTCGCGTTCTATTCGTCCCCCCCCCCCCCCACCTCCCAAAGTTTATGAAGTAATGTGAGATGCCGATAGAATATCGAAAACAGGGTCCGATCAAGCCACAGTGGGGCCGAGAGCCTGGTGTTAATACGGGGAGCCCCATACGCATACTAAACACCAATGTTTCTTTCAGGAATTTTTGGCCATGGGGGGGGGGGGGGGATGAAGAATGAAATTTTAGGTAGCGGACAAGTTTCCTATTTATCCACATCTAAATGCTATGTCACATAAATAATATCTAGGTTAACAAAATGTCTCCGGAGAGGCGAATACTGGCTTCGCCCCCCCCCCCCCCACTCCGGAGGTATGCCTGAAAGAAACACTACTAAACACATGCAGAACATCAATACATAACAAATTTGGGGTTCAGGATCAAAGTTCTGAATGCTCTTTTGCACATATACAAAATTATCAAACATTTTACTTCAAAGTAATATGTTAAGACTAAGGGTTATATAATGTTTAAAACTATTAACATATTTTATAATTTGAAATAAAAACTAATGGTACCAGTTATAAATTAATTAAAAAATTATTTCTGTTAAATATTTTATCACATACAAAATGTAGGAAGGCGCCTTAAATTCAGGAATTTTAACGTCACCCTCATTTGCAGAAAAGTACCAACATTACATCTCCATGTACATCGTTAATAGGTAATACCATATATTATTCAAATATAAATTTATTAGAATAGTTTACATGAATTTAAGTAATTTTAATACACACTTAAGTATTTTTAGTTGAAAAACTGCTAGGCTACCACAACTGCAGGTAATTTCACATGCCTTAAACATATGACTCTACATTGAAAGGATAAATTAAAACATAGAACCGCGTTCTTTAGAATAAATTTGTCCTGTAAGTATAGAAAATACAGCTTAATGAAAGTTCGATATTTACCCTTCAAATTCTGCTACTAAACATTATTTATTAAAAATTATTAGCTATAACCTGCATTAAAATTGGATATTAATGTTCAACAAAACCCTATTATTTTTGACGTCACTAAAATCAAAAATATTTGCTTCAATCAGATTTTGTAAGCCATATACTATGCTCTCCGAAAATGCGACTATCTCACATACTAAATATATTTCTTCAAATTAAGAAAAGCATTTCTGTTATATTATTTTACTAAGATTGCTTTGATCTTACAAGAAAAGAAATGGTTGAACCATAAATTCAACCGAGCTGTCTTTCAACAGCATCTATCATACATCGTCAAAATCAATTTAATAAATCAACCAAGTCGGAAGTTGAATGAAAATATATTATTTTTATTTACCCCTTCTACACTAAAAACTTTGCAATATCCGATGTGCATGTACCCAATTGTACGCTATAAGCGATACTTTTAGTATAATAAAATAAAATTATTGCAGATACAAGATGACAGAAGAAAAAAATTTGTAGTATTGATACTTCGCTACATCGAGCTCGCTATAAGTGGACTACACTATATTTGAAAAGAAATTTCATGTTTAAAAGAAAAAAATTCTCCAAGACGGGTTTTTGCCTGTTTTAGTCTCTCAATAAGAATTCCCATGTTTGCAATTGCTTGAAAAGTTTCAAAAGCAGTATCCGGTCCGGATTTCATAAATATTCGCGCAATGTTCTTTGGAGATTGTACTATTTGAGACAATACAGAAGGTGAGAAGTAAACTTCAAATTAATGTTAAATGCCTTTTCTTACAAATTGCTGACGATGCTTAACTTTAATACTCTGCATTACAAATCACAATCATTTGAAGTCTACATTTGTGATATAGTGTTCATAGGCGGAAACTGAAATTTAATGGACTTAAAATTTTAGAACGCAATAATAGACAGGGATTTCTTGTTAGAAAACCTGAACTATAAAAACGCATGTGACCTACTACAGTTTGCCAGTTTGCACAGTGTTAAAGTTTTGAAGGATGCGGCTATTGAACATTTTGTAAATAACAAGTCATTATTTGCAAAAGATGTTTGGATCAAATTTTCAAAAAACCAATCTATGTTGGCAGTAGAAGTATATCATGTATGTTTTGTTAAACACCGTCAATTAAATCCAAAATCCTGGCTTCAATTAATTTTGATTTTATTTATTTATTACTTTCCTTATATACATAATGTATAAGGAAAGTATTATGACGGGGTCGAAAATTCGAATTCGGGTTTTCGACGGGAAAGCACATTTCAAGCATCTCTGATCACGAATCAAACATTTTTAAGGTGATGTCTGTGTGTGTGTGTGTCAGTGAATCTTTGGAAACGATATTTCACGAACGAATGAAGCGATTCGAATGAAATTTGGTACAAAAATCCCAATCCGTGAATACTGGAAGCCTATTGTTTTTAAACGTAATCGAATGTTCAGAACTCCCTTAAATTTTCGAGTGAAGTTTTGAAAAAATCATCAAAAAATCAAAACCTTTAATAAAGTTACGCAAATAGACATTTCTTATGTAATATTTACTTAGAAAACTATTAAGGTAAACTTTAGAACGCTAGCATGAACCGTTCTCGAGATATTGCACATTTTCCCAACAAATTTATCAAAAAATCCCATAAATTAAAAAAAATATTAACTGTTGAGAAACATGTTCACTTTTCATATGTAATATCATGCAATAAATTGGGTGACATCATTCTCATGGATCTAACTTGTTCCATTCACGAGAAAAGGTACTTTGAGTAATACTTTTGTATTTGAACGCCAATAGTCATTTATCTGCTGTAAGAATAACTTATTTCTCCGTCCATAACGCTTGGCGAGATTTCGGCGACGAATTTAGCGGAATGTAGCCAATTTGGCGACATTTTTAAATGTTGCCAAATTAACGAAAATCTCGCCAAATGGATAAAAATGACGCTAAATCAATGAAAATGAGGTAAATTGAAGAAAATTTAATATCTTGGATAAAATATAAGTATCTATGATATAAGAATAACATTTTTTTTAACTGTAAAAGTAGTAAATTCATAGCATTATATGAGGAAAGTCAGGTGTTGCCCACATCAGATTTTTGTTTCTTTTTTATGCTTCCCAGTTAGATGGAGAGATTAATGTTCTTTATAAGAAATGTCGTAGAGAGTATTTTCTCATAAAATTTGTGTTTCATTTGGTAATATATATTCTTTTCTGAATATAATAATATTCGAAATACCTACAATATAAACACGATTTTCATTGTGGATATATCGATTACATGTGAAAATATAATTTATTTTTGCTTAGAATAGATTGTAGTTATGATCTTCAAGTAACACATATTTTACTTCGTTTTTATTTTGTATGTTTAATTAGCCAATGTTCTTGCACGCTAAAAGAATGATTCAAAATTTGGTGCTCAATTCCTCACGTAAAACACTTGATAAAACAGATTTTCTGAGGGAGAGTGCGGACTTAGATATTGCCCAAGGGCTAGGTTTAGCCCAGAGACCCCCAAACTTTAAGGTCCACATTAAGATATTACAAGTGATGTGTAGGCTGTTTATTTGGTGAATTCGGAATAGATGCTTAGTCTTAATAAATATTGTATTCTGAATTAATATCCAAATTAAGCCTATCGCTATCTCTCTTTTGTCGGCATGATGTCGACGTTATTCCTGTTTTAGAATAACTCATTGTTTTTAGTGTTGCTTCGTTGATTACTTACTATTAATTATTAATTCAATTTGTAATATACATACATATATATATATATATATATATATATCCATCCAATCTTATTTTTTCTTTTATTAAAACACATTTTAAATTTAAATTCAACACCTTGCTAAAATTACAGCAACATATTGACAAATCATACTCTAACAATTCTAAATAATTCTTCATCTCCATGTTTTCCTTTAACAATTAAAAAATTCGTATAATTAACCATAACCTGCTTAGTCAATGACAAAATTCACTGTAACCTGTTCTGAAATGTTTGGTCAGTTTCATGCTATTTCAGAAGTTCAGCAGCACAAGGGGTAGATATATATTCATTATTTTGATTTTACTTTAAATTACATTGTATTCTCATTTCAATAAATTGCCACAAGCTGGAGTAACAGTATATTATATTCATAATTGTTTTCTTTGTGTATTTGATCCACTTTGTATTTTCTTCTACGCCGGCCCATTTACATTATTTCTGTAATACATTTTACAGTTGTGTACACAGAAACGTAGAATCAGCATTAATGAAACATGTATGGCCCTTGATAACGTACATGGTTTCAGAAATGCTTTTCATATTCATTTTATTCCAATAATATTCATTTTATTCCATTTATTCTATATCCACGCTTTTTGGGAGGCCTAGCTCATCGAGCTTCACTTTGTTTCTGATTTGCAATTTTTCATCTTATACATTGAGTAATTATACATTAGTATTTACACCTAGTATGCTTATGTAGGGAACCAGGGGATTAGTACCTTAGGTAACTGCATTAGATATGAGTTAAATTACTTTCTTACTTACTCTCATATACAAGTTTTCATTTACCCTTCTTTACAGTTTATCTCCTTACCTTCACGATACTTATGGCACAAAATAACAGGAGTATTTTTAAATATTATAATATAATATATGATATTATCATAATTACTTTTATTCTTTTTCAGATACAACAGCTTGTTGTACAGTCTTTTAGTTACCACATCAGTCATTTTCATTTCTCTTTTTATTTACAGCATTTTTCTATTAATGGTATATCTCTGGTATATATATATATATATATATTACAAGTTAAAATCAAAATCTTGAATTATATATATATATATATATATATATATATATATATATATATATATATATATAGCTTATAACCATGATTACACATGAATAGACGTTACTTTATTTTCACATGGGATTAACGGAAATTAAATTAGATAAATATACACAACAACATGCAATTGTATGATTTAATTAAAAATGTGTGAAAAATAATGGAGCACGAAAGATTTAAATAACAACCGATGGCACCAAACATTGAAAAATAATTAATAAGGAAAATGTGCCTACTTTTTTGATGTCTGACTCATCTTTTCAGTTTTGATGTCAAATTTAAAATAAAAAATCTTTCACGTTGTCATTGGTTAATCTTGAACCAGTTTTTTAAATTTTATATGTTCCATTCTGGAGAATGATTACTAGCAAATATAACTGTTTTCATATAGGAAAAAGAAATCCTTGCAAAATTTACTTTTCTACTTTACTATTTCTTTACTTTTTTTACTGTTCTCTTTACTATATTTTTACTTTAGTTTTACTTTATTTTTTATACTTTTTTATATTTTATATTTTTTATATTATTTTATTTTATTTTTTACTTTTTCCCTTTTTTATTTACTTTTTTATTTTTTGTTTTTTACTCATATCTTTATTTTTTACTATATCTCTACTTCACTATTTCTTCATTTTTCTACTTTAATATCTCTTTACTATTTCTACTTTTTAGCAACAAAGAATAGAAGTTAATTAATAATAATTTTCATTTTTTAAAAATAATTTCGACATATTTATTTTTTGTCAAAGTGAGCGAAGGGTCGTAGTTTTGAAACCCTCGGTTTAGCCAAGAAGTCCAAAGTTAGTAACAGAAGACCACGCCTTTAACGGTATAAAAGCGTGTTTGTTCACGATTATAAGAAGCCATGTTCTTCTGACTCAAAGCATTGAAATCAGTAAATATACATATTTCCTGTTAAACTTTTTCAAAAACCTCTTCTGATTATGGCTATTTTTCTTCTCTTTCAATGTTCTTTCAATATTTCAAGCTGTATTAGAACTTTAGTAAAATTTTTGACTTCATAAAACTGTGCAGTTTGAATAATATTCTCTATTTGCATAAACTGTTTCATGGAATTGAAAGAAAAATTCCGTTTACAAATCATGGAATCGAAAATCAAAAGCTAATATGTGTAGTAAATGGTGAATTATGAAGAAAACCTAATTAATTTGTATTTTAAAACAGATATTTGTTAAATAATTTAGTAGGAACTTTCACACTTCGCCTTTCTATAACCCGGTTGCAAGCTCCCTTTACCGTCCGCACTCTACGGGGCTGCCATTTAAATTTGGACTCTTCTTTCCTCGGGAAAGACACTACTTGAAAAATAAAAGTCGAGAATAGAAATTGCTAATCCTTGAAAGTGTTGTAAGTATATATTTTATTACAAATATATGATAGACTTTAACAAAAAATAGATAGACTTTTAAAGCCAAGACGGCTTTTCCAAAACGGCTGAATTAAAAGGAGGAGATTCTAAAGTTCTTTTATGTGGCATGGCCTGAATAACTCAGAAGGGCAGTGGCATACTTGGAAAAATATTTTGAAGAGAACTAACTCAGTCACTTGTAAGAGATTCTAATTTTTCCGTGATATAGCCTAACAAAAGAGGATTTAACTAGAAAACTTTTTTCCTACTGTAAACATATATTTAATAATTCTCTAGGAAAAATAAAAATTTTAGTCTCAATTACTTCCAAATAAATTTATAAATTTATAGGATTAGCACAATGTACCCTCATTTTATTTCGATTTAAAATTTGAAAAAAAAAAAAAAAATGCTCTGATCTTTCTAGTGCATTTTATTGGTATTGAACATTGAATAATATTCTTTAATCGGCAATACCCTTGTTGCAATTAAAAAACGAGCATGTTTTACTGATTTTATTGTAATGAAAATTGTAAATAAAAATCTGATGTGGGCAGCACATGACTTTCCCTGGAGACTTATATTTACGTTCTCTTTATTTTAATTGAATTTATTTCACTTTTAATTCAATTTTGGTTCTCATTCGGTAACCGGACGTATTTTCATAGGTGGCTTAGAGAAAATACGAAAAACTAAAATATCTCGAGAACGGCTAGTCCTAGTTTAATGGGGGTGGTCTTACTCTTTTCGTCGTTAATCATACCATTTCGTCATTTTATCATACCAAAATCTAATCAGCACCAGGGTAACCCACAAGCGACTTATCTACCAAATTTTGTGAAATTCGGTCCATTAGATTTTCAGCTAGAGTGGATACAAGCTTTTGCGGGCCATTTCGCAAAAAAAGGCGGGTTCTTTTATCACGAATCGTATCCAAAACTAGTTAACACCAGATTCGCCCACAAGTGAATTACCTACCAAATTTTATGAAATTCGGTCAATTACTTTTTTAGTTATAGTGGATACAAAATCTGCACAGACAGACAGACATACAGACACACACACACACAGACGTCACGCTAAAAATAGTTTTTTCGTATTCTAGAGGTCTCGAAACGTAGAGATCCGTCGAAAACTCGAGTTATGATTTTCGGTATGATTCCAATACTTTCCCTATACATTACCATGTATTGCAGGGAAAGTAAAAATTAAAAATACACTGATGTGTTTTATTTTAACATGTTCGTACTATATTTCAATAACATTAAGTATACACTATATTTCTCCAGCAGGAACAACATATTTTTTTTTTCCTATCATTTTTTGTCTCGATATATAAAAATAAATAGGAAAAGTACAAAATTATTAAGAATACGAATTATTGTGTAAAATATGTTGATCAGTAAAATAAATGGGCTACTTAAGTTTACCAATTGAAGAAAATTTATATGAAACTTCTTCTTAATCACTTAATATGTTTGCGAGATATCGTGTCTACAGGGAGACATCGACGAAAACACAATTGATTAGTACCTACTAAAAAATGTTCAAAATGTATAAATTCATCCATATCGAACGTTTTTTCAACACCCCCTTTATACATGTACTATACAGTAACTTACGTAGGATTTTAATTTGAGGCTGAAACTCAGTTCGGGGGGGGGGGGGGGGACTATTTTAATAAATGCATACTTAAATGTAAGTTTAAGTACGCATTTCCTATGTTTTTAAGTACACATTTGACCAATAATCCGAAACAAATGTATTTACGTAATACCACATTGATGAGCACCCCTTTATACATATGTACGCAGGATTTTGATTTGGGGATGAAACTCGGTGGGGGGGGGGGGGGGGGGAGAAGGCTATTTGAAGAAATGTATACTTAAATGTAAGTTTAAGTACGCATTTCCTTATGTTTTTAAATACACATTTGAACAATAATCCAGAACAAATGTATTTACGTAATACAACATTGATGAGCCCGAAGTCATTAAGATCCGAGTATTTTTCAGCAAAAATAAAGAGAGATTCACCTGTCGCCCTTTACAGCGCTAACAATCTGTCAGAATTGAAAAATGCTTCCCCATACACCCCCCGTCTGAAATCTGCAGATCGTATATCTCTAATTTAGTGAACATTATTTATTTTATCAGAATATTTACAAAAATTTGATTTTCATCACCTGCCTCCATTGTTCAAGAGAACAGAGACATCTAGACCCCCCCCCCCCCCTTTAATTCGCAGTCCGTATATAATGTTTTGTACATTATTTTGTAAGGAAATTTTACAAAAAGTATATTTAGAATATTTGCTTACGAGTGTCTGTTCCAATTAAATAGAAAAAAAATTACTTCTCAGTGAATACACTTTGACGTAAAAGTCTATTGATATAATAGTTTACAAGTTCCTTTGAGATCAATTTCATGGAAATATTTTATTGGAATCAACATTTGTATAAAAATATTTTAATCGGTATGCAATACAACGTATAAAAGAAGAAGAAAAAGTACAAAAGAAGAAAGGTAAATAATTGGTAAATATTTAAACGGCTAGATCATATATACCCTTTTTACAGTTTATAATGCAAGAATATTTGCCTCTAATACCATATAACCCAGACATTTTTCCCAGTGACGGATTTAGAAGATCAAGCTTCAGGTTCCAGTGAAATAGATAGCCCCCCTCCCCCTCCATACTTCCAATACCTCGTATTCAAATTTTTATGTAAAAGTTCTAAATTTTGAGAAGTTAAAATTTTATTCACATTTGGGATGAAATAATTTCTAATCAAATGGTGTTGCTATATTTAATTATATCTTTGATACTAAAAATAAACCAGTAGCTTAGCAAGAACATCAAGATTCTTCAAGTGAAAGATAAAACCTACTTTAATTAACTGCAACTTGATGGCAGAATTAAATTGTACGAGGTCGTGCTAGACCCCCGAAAAAGGATTAATGTAGGGCCTATGAAATTGTTGATCCGAATTTATCTTCCAGCTAATTTAACTTCATCACATAATTTACTTGGAACCAAAACTTGCTCACACTCATCATACTAAAGTACAATATTTTCTTTAATTAAAAACTTATATTTTAAAATTATTTCTGTTTAAATTTTTAAATATTATAATTAGTGGATTATTTTAAACTTATTTTTGTTGAAATTGGTAATTTAAAAAATGGTACTTTTCTGTAAATAAGGGAGAAATGCAAAACTCAGATAATTAACATGAACTGACACAAAATAAATATCACTTTATCAATAGTGACTAATAAATTTCAATGGTCCAGCACCACTAACCTTGACCTCTACTCTAAAGGTCAGTGTCCCTCGCCCATCATCATCCCACATTCCCACATTACTTCTCTGAAGTTCAAGGAAATGAACCAAAGCCAGGGGGCCGCTAATCCATGCCATCCCTAACAAGGTATTTAGAAAGAGTGCAGTGCAGCCTGTTGGGCATGTCTGACCCTTGACCTGCATCGGTAGAGGGGGAGGGATTTCTCCAGTAATGCACCAGCGGAATTGCCCCTCACGAAACTCCTCCATTACCTCAAAATCTTTTCAATTTCACATACTCACTCTTAGGAAAAATAAATTAACATTTGACCTTTTTCGGAGATTTTGAAATTAACTCTATAGTTAACTGTAACCACATTAAAAGTGCTTAGTACTTTCCTTATATACATATAATGTATAAGGGAAGTATTGTGACGGGGACGAAAATTTGAATTCCAGTTTCCGACGGGAGAGCACGTTGCAAGCATCCCTGAATACGAATCAGACGTTTTTGAGGTGATGTCTGTGTCTGTGTGTCAGTGAGACTGTGGAGACGATAACTGACGAACAAATAGACCAATTCGAAAGAAATTTAGTACAAAAATTACAATCCATGAATACAGGAAGCCAATTGTTTTAAAACGCAATCGAATGTTCAGAACCCCCCTAAATTTTCAAGTGAAATTTTGAAAAAATAATCAAAAACATAAAACCTTTAATAAAGTTACGCAAATAGACATTTCTAATGTAATTTTTTTTTTAAAAACAATTAACATAAACTTTAGAACGCTAGTATGAACTGTTCTCGAGATACTACATATTTTTAAAAGAAATTTATCAAAATATCCCATAAATTAAAAAAAATATTAACTGTTGAGAAACATGTTCACATTTCATATGTAATATCATGCGATGAATTGGGTGACATCATTCTAGTGGATCTAGCTCGTTCCATTCATGAGAAACGATACTTTGAGTAATAATTTTGTATTTGAACGTCAATAGTTTGCTATAAGAATAGCTTATTTCTCTGTCCATAACGCTTAGCGAAATTTTGGCGACGAATTTGGAGGAATGTCGTCAACTTGGCGAGATTTTTAAATGTTGCCAAATTAACAAAAATCTCGCCGAATGGACAAAATTGACGCTCAATCAATGAAAATAACGCCTCATTGAAGAAAATTCAATATCTTGGAAAGAATATATCTACTATAGTAACTACTATAAGAATAACATTTTTACTTCTCCTTATATACATAATGTATAAGAAAAGTATTGTGACGGGGACGAAAATTCGAATTCCAGTTTCCGACGGGAGAGCATACCTGAACACGAATCAGACGTTTTTGAGGTGATGTCTGTGTGTCAGTGAGTCTGTGGAGACGATAACTGACGAACGAATGGACCGATTCAAAAAACATTTTGTACAAAAATTAGAATACGTAAACACTGGAAGCCTATTGTTTTTATACGCAATCGAATGTTCAGAACCCCCCTAAATTTTCGAATGAAATTTTGAAAACATCGTCAAAAAATCAAAACCACTAATAAAGTTATGCAAATAGACATTTCTTATGTATTTTTTCATTAAAAAACGATTGACATAAATTTTAGAACGCTAACATGAACCGTTCTCGAGATATTGCACATTATTCAAAAAAATTATCAAAAACTCATATAAAATAAAAAAAAATATTTCCTATTGAGAAACATGTTCACTTTTCATATGTAATAACATGCGATAAATTGAGTGGCATCATTCTCGTGGATTTAGTTCGTTCCATTCATGAAAAAAGATACTTTGAGTAATACTTTTGTATTTGAACGCCAATAGTCATTTATCTGCTGTAAGAATAACTTATTTCTTCGTCCATAACGCTTGGCGAAATTTTGGCGACGAATTTGGATTAAAATGACGCTAAATCAATGAAAATGACGACCAATTGTCGAAAATTCAATATCTTGGAAGGAATATAAGTATCTACTGTAAGAATAACATTTTTTTTAACTGTAAAAGCAGTAAATTCATTGCATTATATAAGTAAAGTCATGTGTTGCCCACATCAGATTTATTTAACAGTTAAAGTAGTAAATTCATTGTATTATGTAAGGAAAGTCATGCGCTGCCCACATAAGATTTTTTGTTTTGTAAACGTAAGGGCAAAATGACCCATGTGACGTCACGTGATCATGCTTTGTAAATTAAAAATACGGATGTGGATCTTACCTTTTCCGCTTCCAGTGTTAGCGTCGAGGGGGGTGCACAGCATAACAAACGTCACGTTACCCGTTAGCCTCTGGGCATCTTCTCCTGTGATCTTTATATCTTTCATGTTCCACAAAATATCCCCAAACAGGAAGGGATGCAATGCTGACTGAATGATGCCGTGTGGTTCACTAAACTTGAAAACTCTTGTTTGAGAAAACTTGGGCAATCCCCCTGGAGTTTCTATGAAGTATGTTGCATGAAAAGGGGCAAGATATGCATTCATATTTACTCTTTTGATCCAGAAAAAGGGAACTGTAGTGCCATTGAAGGATAGAGGACTAAACATAAACATACATCGTGATCCTAATAGATTGAATACATCGCTTGCAAAATTTTCTTCCAGATTAAAATTTTTAATTTCCCATGCAATCCTAGTACGAATAGTTTGCTCCGTCACAGCAATAGACATCGTTGCACGTTCGCCACTAAACATATCGAGGTCTTAGTCCTAGAAGATTAGTATAACTATAACACGAGGTCAGGCCGTTCCGTCCAAGGTCCCGTCCACAAAATACTCCCGTCATTGCATTGCAGTACTGCAAAACATGGGAGGACGAGGCCACTTATCAGAAGAGGCAATAGAGGGGGTTAAGACGTTCCGGAAGGGATATTTCCGTGCATCTCTGCGATGATGGTTTAGCGGCAGGCCCGTTTATTTCAATAGTTTTCGCGTTCTCTTCGTCCACCCCTCCCAAACTTTATGATGTAATGTGAGATACCGAGCCGATAGAATATCGAAAACAGGACCCGATCAAGTCACTGTGGGGCCCAGAACCTGGTCCTAATACGGGGACATCATACGCATACTAAACACCAATGTTTCTTTTGGGGTTTTTTGGTCGAGGGGGGGGGGGGCAGGACGAAAGAAATTTTAGAAAGGGGGGCAAGTTTTCTATTTGTCCTATATAAATATATCTAAGTGCTATGTCACATAAATAATAATTAGGTTAAACACAATGTTTCCGGAGGAAGCGAATACTCGCTTAGCCCCCCCCCCCCCCCTCCGAAGGTATGCCTATAAGAAACACTGCTAAACACATGCAAAACATCAATACATAACAAATTTGGGGGTTTAAAATCAAAGGGCTGAATGCTCTTTTGTACATGTACAGAATTTTCAAACATTTTACTTCAAAGTTATATGACTTCAAAGTAACAAGACTTTAAAGGATATGTAATGTTTAAAACTATTAGCATATTTTATAATTTAAAATAAAAACTAATAGTACCAGTTATACATTAATTAAAATAATTAAAACATTATTTCTGTTTAAATATTTTATCACATACAAAATGTAGGGAGGCCCTTAAAATTAGGAATTTTAACGTCACCCTTATTTGCAGAAAAGTACCAACATTACATCCTCATGTACATCGTTAATAGGTAATACCATATATTATTCAAATATAAAATTTATTAGAATAGTTTCAAAGAATTTAAGTAATTTTAATACACAACTAGTATTTTTAGTTGATAAACTGCTAAGCTACAGCTGCCGGTAATTTAACATGCCTTAAACATATGACTCTACATTGAAAGGATTAATTAAAACATAGAACCACCACGTTCCTTAGAATAAATTTGTCCTGTAACTATCGAAAATACATCTTAATGAAAGTTCGATATTTACCCTTCAAATTCTTCACATAAATATCTTCTATTAAACATAATTTATTAAAAATTATTAGCTATAACCTGCATTAAAATTGGATATTAATGTTTAACAAAAAAGACTATTATTTTTGACGTCATTAAAATCAAAAATATTTGTTTCAATCAGATTTTGTATACCATACACTATGCCCTCCTGAAATACGACTAACTCACATACTAGATATATTTCTTCAAATTAAGAAAACCATTTCTGTTATATTATTTTACCAAGATTGATTTTATCTTACAAGAAAAGAAATGGTTGAACCATAAAGTCAACCGAGCTGTCTTCCAACACCATCTATCATACATCGTCAAAATCAACCAAGTCGGAAGTTGCATGAAAATATTTTTTTTATTTACCCCTTCTACACTAAAAACTTTGCAATATTTGATGTGCATGGACCCAATTGTACGCTATAAGCGATACTTTTAGTATAATAAAATAAAATTATTGCAGATACAAGATGACAGAAAAAAAAAAATTGTTGTATTGATACTTCGCTACATCCGAGCTCGCTATAAGTGGACTATAGTATATTTGAAAAGAAATTTCATGTTAAAAAAAAAAAAATCTCCAAGACAGTTTTTTGCCTGTTTTAGGCAAAGAACCATAAGAATTTCCATAAGAATTTCCATATGTGCAATTGCTTGAAAAGTTTCAAAAGCCCTATCAGGTATAGATTCCATAAATATTCGCACACTCTTTGTTCTTTGAAGATTGCGGTACGTCAGACGATACCGAAAGTGATAGATAAACTTCTAATCAATTTAAAATGCCTTTTCTTACAAATTGCTGACAAAGCTTAACTTTAATACTCTGCAAATAATACTATTGCAAATCACAATCATTTGGAGGCTGCAATTTTGATATAGTGTTCATAGGCGAAAACTGAAATTTAATGGACTTAAAATTTTAGAACGCAATAATGTGCAACACAATTGTCAATGAAAAAGACAATCTTCCGCTTTTGGCAAGTCATTTTACGGCCTTACTCTCTAAGCCAATTTTTAAAACCGTCCGAAATCACCCTCCCCCTTCAATCCACAGAATTTTTGCAAAATTTCATTCAAAAATGATAGGTGTGTGTGTGTGGGGGGGGGGGGGGGAGGGTGCTTTCGAACATTCAGTTGCTTTCAAAATCAGTAAGCTTTCAATATTCGTGTATTGTAAATTCTATACCAATTTTTTTACGAAATGGTCCATTCCTTCGTAAGATAGCATTTTCAAAGACGCACACAGACCTCACTTCAAAAACGATCTATTCCAATTCAGGGATGCTTGAAACGTGCTCTTTCGTCGAAAACTCGGATTCGATTTTTCGATCACATCGCAATACTTCCCCTATGTTTAAAGGGAAAGTAAAAATTGACAATATCTGAAAAAATGATTGTCAAAACCTTGCTGATATTTGATAAAAAATTCTGCTATTTGAGCCAAGGTTCTAAGAAATTACAAAAATGTAATAAAAATTAATTGTATAAGGAAAGGGAAAAGTAGGAAAATGATCGTATGGTATTAAACAGAATTCCAAACAGAAAAACTTTAATTCATTTCATGAATTCAATTCTTGCAGAATACCTGGTTATGACTTTGACATAAGTTTAGAATTAAATCCTTCGATCAGCCAATGCAACTGATTGTGATAACAGCAACTGATTGTGATAGTTCATAGAATTGCTTGGTTAGATTGCTTTTTTATCGATATCAACTTTCGTTTTAGCTTTCAAAATACGTAACTTAAATAAAATATTTTTGACGATTCCGTATTCTGTAGAGGGTCATGACCCTTCTAGGCCAAATATAATTATAGGCCGAATTAATCTACGTCTCTTTCGGCCGAATATAAGTATATCGGGAATCCCCATTGAATGCATTTCTTCAAATGAGCGTATCATCTTTTGCTGATGAATGAACCAAATATTTATAATACATATATAAAAAGTCTTGTCAATAATACGTTTCCTGAACAATGTTAAGATCGGCGTATATGCATTTCTTTTATTGGGAAAACCGTATAAAATTTACATCCATTCAAGGTGCGAAACATCTTAGGGCGCAGGGTAGATTAAATCTTGAAAGAAATCTGACCTGGACGAAACGGAAATGAAAGTATGTAACGGAAGTGACATCTTATTGTTACGAATATGTAACAAAACCAGAGGTTCGATTCTTGACTCTGCCCAAATTCTTCCAGTGGAGTACGGATACATTAAACATGTAGGTCCATACAGGGCTGTAGCCGGAAACGAAATAAAGGGTGGAGGTGGGGGGCTCAGGAGTCCTTAAGGAGGGGCTGGATTAAAATTCAAGAGGGGCTCAAGACTCAACAGTCTTTAAGGAGGAGCTGGATTGAAATTCAAGGGGGAGCTCAAGAGTCTTTAAGGAAAAGCTGAATTGAAATTCAAAAAAGGTTCAAGAGTCTTTAAGTAGGGGCTGGATTGAAATTCAAGAGGGGCTCAAGAGTCTTTAAGGGTCGGCTTATTAAAATCACTGTTAATCATTAGCATCCATAAATCATAATAGTTATTTTACATTTCAATCCATATAAAATATTAACAAATAAGTAATTGCATGTTTATATTTGTAAGCTAAGATTTGATTAGGAAAATTCATATAGCTACTATACATCAATATTAATATATAATAATTACAATTGATTTTAATATAAGCATTAACTAGTAGCAAAGCTGTTTTAATAAATCGAAAAAAATATTCTGAAAGTAAATACGAGTTAACACTTAGTATTAACTCTTTAATTACTGATACATTATCGAATCAAAATCAGCTGATAACAGTAGTGAACGCCGCAATAATACAAAAGTATCCTAAATGCTAATTTAAATATTTTTAATTAAATATCTAAATAAATTTATATGTATGACCACAAATTTAGCTAAATTAAAAAATCTTGGAAACGAAATATTTTATAAAATTCTCCTAAAGCAATTTTTTATGCAAAATATGGATGACATGTTGGATGACATTTTATATCACTATTAAAAATTTAATATTTTATCGGGATGGGGGGGCTGAGTAACAAATGAGTATACCTCTTGGGAGCTTAGCCCCCCCCCCCCCTTTGGCCCCTTCCTAGCTACGGTCCTAGGTCCATATGTCATTTCCACAGATTAGTAATAGAGGAAGAAGAGAACTGGATGCCGCCCCTACTGAATTCCGAGCTACATTGGGTGGCACTTTCTCAACTGTCCAAACAGATACCTTACACATTTTGGTAGGTGAGACGGTCTAGGTCGAACAAACAAATACGTAACACGAAACTGTTGTTGTAAATTGTAATTGAAGGTCTGATTCCCTTGACTTTTTCAACAAAAATGGGTGAGCTTGTCGACGATTCTAACGAAATATTGCAAACTTAGCTAGTTCTAGAAACTTCTCCAATTTTGCTGATGGGCTAATAATCTCACGAGTAATTTGCTCTTTTCGGAACTTTTCACAGAGGGCATCTCATTTCTATGGTCAAGCAGTGATGGTAGCTTCGAGGAGCAATCAGCTGTGATCAGAGTGTGTGCAATCAGAATGATTCTAGCCTAGATCTAGAATGATTCTGGATGGTAGTCAGTATAAATCAATACTAGAAACTGGCAGTTTAAAGTACGTTATAAATGTAAAATATATTATAGCATTACTGTCTGTTGTCTAATGTTGAGATGATTACGAAATACATCGCCGACTTGACAGACCTGTTGTCACAATAATTAGTTTAAAAGTTTAGAATATTTTTAAAAAATGTTTATTTTTTTCGAAAGACGTTCAAAAAGATTCAAATTTCTTTTAGCACTCAATCTTCTGAACGGATTTTTTCCTCCAAAATGTTTGTTACTGCAGTTTTTATAACTTTTCAGATTATTTTGAATTTTCTGATTATCTTTGAATTCGTATATGCTAATTAGTTATAAAATTATTTAAATCACATTTTTAAAGTTTAAAATTAATTTTAAACCCTTTTGTTATTAAGACATTTGCGTTCAAATGCAAACAGTTGAATGGCTAAACTGGTTTTTGTTCTTATTAATCAAGTTATTACATCAAGTACGTACATTCTTACAGCATAAATGAAGTAAAGAACTCATTTCGGGGGTTGTTTGATTAGCGCTTATTTGGACTGACATTTACACCATCACGGCCATCCGGCCGTCCAAATAGTTGCTCTTAGTCCTCTGGACGAGTCGGACGGTCTGGGTCTTCAACCATCACGGCCATTACCTTAAATCCTACTCTTTCGAAGCAACTTCGATCCCACTAAACATTCCATTCCATTATATTTTTTTGCGTTCATGTGTATTACAAAGAGCCTGAAAGTAAAATAATATTCAATATTTTTTTACCGTCTTCCACCTTCCCCTCTTTCTCTAACTTTCTAAATATATTTTACTTCTCTATCTCTCTATATCAATCTCTACTCTTTCTACTCTATCTCTCTACCCTCTATTTATCTCTATCTACTGGTATTGGAATGCAGCACCCCCGCATACCAATAGAAAATATTGGAAATCAGAAATTGCACACTTTCTTCCTTTCGAAAGATTTACCAAAACATCAAATTTGAAGTCTCTATCTTATAGCAAAGCATGCTTTCCCATCATTTCACTTTTCGAACGTTTTGGTGTAGAGCACCCCCTCGAGAGAACATTTTCGGAAAATTCGATTTTTCCATAGGTGTTTTATCGAACGATCGAGCCGTGTACCAAATTGTAAGTCTCTATCTATTCTGGAAGTGCCTAAGAAAAGCGTGACAGACAGATGGACACTTGGCAATTAGTATATACTAGCCGAATACCCTTTGAAAATCAAAGGTCTCGCAATAAGCAACCCCTAAATCATATAAATTTTTTAATAATTCGCGTTTCACATTTATTCGACAAATCCAATATTTTAGTCTATCACATTTAAAAGGAAGCGTGCCTCATTTATTCGGAAAATCGAACATATTAGTGTGCGGCACCCCTTAAAATAGCAAATATTGGAAATCTGAAATTCCACATTTTCTTTCTTTCAAATTATCTACCCGTACATCAAATTTTAAGTCTCTATCCTATCGAGAAGCATGTTTTTTCTATCACTCCACCTTTCGAACGTTTTTCTGTGTAGCACCCTTTAATGAATATTTTTGTCAAATAGTATTCATCTTTGTTTTTTTTTGTCAAATGGTTAGCCCATATACTAAATTTCAAACCTCTATCACATTGTAAAGCAGGCGTTTTTCATTTGTTCGGCAAATCGAACATTTTTGTGAGCGGCACCCCTACAATAGCAAATGTCAGAAAACTGAAATTGCACACTTTCTTTCTTTCCAACTTTTTACCCGTACACCAAAGTTGAAGTCTCTTTCTCATCGCGAAGCATGCTTTTTTAGCACCTCACCTTTCGAATGATTTTGTGTGGAGTACCCACCCCCTTAAATATACTTTTTTTAAAAACTCTATTTTTTTGTGATTTCTATCAGATGATTCGCCCATGTACCAAATATCAAGCCTCTATCACGTTTTAAAAGGGGCGCTTCTCCTTTATTCCGAAAATCGAACATTTTGGTGTGCAACATCCCCTACAGTAGAAAATATTGGTAAACTGAAATTGTACACTTTCTTCCAAACTATCTACCGTTACACCAAATTTTATATCTCTATCTCATTCCAATGCATGGTTTTTTTTATCAATTCACTTTTCGAACATTTTATTCTGGAGCACCCCCTCAAACGAATATTTTTGAAAAACTATATTCGTCTTGGGTGTTTTCGTCAAATGATAAGCCCATATACCAAATTTCAAGCCTCTATCAAATTTTAAAGGAGCCTTTTTTGCATTTATTCGGTAAATCGAAGATTTTGGTGTGCGGCACCCCATGAAGTAGAAAATATTGAAAATCTGAAATTGCGCACTTTCTTCCATTCGAACGATTTACCCATACACCAAATTTGAAGTCTCTATCTCATCGCAAAACATACTTTCTTATCATTTCACTTTTCGAACGTTTTGGTGTGGAGCACCCCCTCTCTTTTCAAAAAATTCGATTTTTCCAGGGGGTTTTATCGAGCGACCGAGCCGTGTACCAAATTGCAAGTCTCTATCTATTCGGGAAGTGCCTAAAAAAAGCGTGAGAGACGGACGGACAGTTGGCAATTAGTATATATACATATATATATATATATAGATATAGATATAGATAGATATATAGAGTTTGTGGTATTATATGTGTTTACGCGCAGTGAATTTATTTACTAATATAAGTGAAACACTTACTTTTCAACTAAACTTTCGAGACCCTAGCTTTTCAAAGAGCCAAGACGAGTCAAATTATGTTGAAGGGAAGAAAGGATGAAATATTCTGAACGATTTCTTGAATTGACCTTTTGTACCCTATTATTCAAATGGACTCAACCTTCTGTCATGAGCAGAAGCATCCAGAGCTTTTGTCATGCGCAGAAGTGTTCAGGGCTTCTGTCATGCGCAGAAATGCTCAGGGCTTCTGTCATGCGCAGAAGTGTCCAGGGCTTCTGTCATGCGCAGAAGTGTCCAGGGTTTCTGTCATGCGCAGAAGTGTCCAGGGCTTCTGTCATGCGCAGAAGTTTCAATTGCCCGAAAAATAAACTGGAATTTGAGGTCAAAACACTTGCTTTTTTCTAATAAATTGACCTCTAAATGACACTGAGACTGTAATTGACCTCTAAATGACATTGGCTTGTAAATAATATTACTTTCACGCTTTGAATATTACAGTGGCATACTACCTCTGTTACCAAGTTCCTTTGACATATAACCTTCAAATGACATTGAAATTCTGAGTTTAGGTTGAATGGGCAGAAAAATGACCTTGAACTTGAATCAGAGGTCAAAATATTTTCCTTTTTTAATAAATTGACCTCTGAATGACATTGGGGATGCCTGTAAAGTATACTTCTAAAGGAAGCACACTTCGTCTATGACCTTTAAATGACATTGAAACAATTTGATCACGGTCAGTTGTCCAAAATATGACCTTGAACTTGGGTTGGAGGTCAAAAAATTTATTTTATTTTATAATTTACCCTCTACATGACATTCAAAATTCTTGTGAAGAACATCCTCACAGAATTTCGCATAAAATTGTTATAAAGTGTCTTGATATAACTTTCAAATGACATTGAAAAATATTTTATTCAATTTCAGGACTAAATATCCATAGATTTTCAAATGTTTCGTTTATGGTTTTACTACAGCTTTTCTTTTTATTCACCAGTTGTAGACGTAGTGTATATGAGTGATCTCACAACTTCATATTTTACGATCTGACTTCATTTTCTCTATATGAAAGATTAATGAGCTGTTAATATGAATAATTATATGTTAATGAATAATTATACGATTGACTATTAAATATTAATGTATACAGTACACATGTGTGTAACAATGTGAAAATAATCTGAACTGTAATTCTAAAAGTTTATCTATCTTTTCAGCTATACAAACCTAAGCCATTCATAACAGCTTAACTAAATTTGGATTATGACAAAACTGGCTACTAGGTGTCGCGTACTAGGGTTTTGCAAATCGACATATTTGCTCTCGGGGGTGCTCCGGACCATTATACATTCTGTTCAAGTTTACAATGTACTTTCAGATGTCGTACAGACTAGCAATTTAATACATGGCCCGGAAAAACACTACTGATTATATACACTTTACAAAAATATAAACATTTACATTTTAGGAGGTGCCGATACTCACCGAAATATTCGAATTGTAGAAAAAGCATGAAATTCCAGGTTCATTAAGCGACGGATCTGAAACTTGGTACCAAGGAAAAACATTTGATAAGAACAACATGGACAATTGCTGTTTTCAAATATCTATTATTTTAAGGTGTGTTATAGACAAAAATGTTCGAATTTTCAACTGCATGTTCAACTCTAAGTTCAAATTCATTGCACATAAACACATACAATACCACAAAATATATATGTATATATATTATATATATATATATATATACTAATTGCCAAGTGTCCGTCTGTCCGTCTGTTACGCTTTTTTTAGGCACTTCCCGGATAGAGACTTGCAATTTGGTACACGGCTCGATCGTTCGATAAAACCCCCCTGATAAAATCGAATTTTTCAAAAACCTTCTCTAGAGGGGGGTGCTCCACACCAAAACGTTCGAAAAGTGAAATGATAGGAAAGCATATTTTGCCATAAGATAGAGACTTCAAATTTGGTATATGGGTAAATCGTTCGGAAGGAAGAAAGTGTGCAATTTCAGATTTCCAATATTTTCTTCTTAAGGGGGTGACGCACACCAAAATGTTAAATTTACCGAATAAATGAGAAACGGCTCCTTTAAAATTTGATAGAGGCTTGAAATTAGGTATATGGACTAATTATTTGATGAAAACACCCAAGACGAATATAGTTTTCCAAAACGTTCATTTATGGGGTACTCCAGAGGAAAACGTTCGAAAGGTGAATTGATAAGAAAACATATTTTGGAATAAGATAGAGATTTGAAATGTAATGTACGGGTAAATAGTTTGGAAGGAAGAAAGTGTACAATTTCAGCTTTCCAATTTTTTCTACTTTAGGGGGTGTCGCACACAAAAATGTTCGATTTCCGGAATGAAGTAGAAACACCCCTTTTAGAACGTGATAGAGGCTTGATATTTGGTAGATGGGCGAATCATTTAATAGAAAACCCAAGAAGAATGACGTTTTTAAAAAATGTATATTTAAGGGAGGTGGGTACTCAACAAGAAAACATTCGAAAGGTGAGATGATAGAAAAAGCATGTTTCGCGATGAGATAGAGACTTCAAATTTGGTATACGTGTAGATAGTTAGAAAGGAAGAAAATGTGCAATTTCAATTTTCCAACATTTGCTATTGTAGGGGGTGCCGCACACTAAAATGTTCTATTTGACGAACAAATGAAAAACGCCTCCTTTACAATGTGATAGAGGCTTGGAATTTTGTATATGGAGTAATCATTTGATAAAAAAACCCTATATCATTATTACAGTTTTCAAAAATGATCATTTAAGGGGGTGCAACACAGAAAAACGTTCGAAATATGAAGTGATAGAAAAACACGCTTTACGATAAGATAGAGGCATCAAATTTGTTGTACTGGTAGATAGTTTGAAAGGAAGAAAGTGTGCAATTTCAGATTTCCAATATTTGCGATTTTAGGGGGTGCCGCACACCAATATGTACGATTTTCGGAATAAATGAGATAAGCCTCTATCACATTTAAAAGGAAGCGTAATATTTAGTATATATGCCAATCATCTGATAAGAAACACAAGACGAACAGAGTTTTTCAAAAATGTTCATTTATGGGTGTGCTCCATAGGAAAACGTTCGAAAGGGGAAATGAAAGGGGACGTAGTATGCTTAGGGATGAGATAGAGACTAATTTGGTGTACTGATAGATAGTTGACTTGATTATTTTGGACCTTAAAGATTTGAACGAACTCCAGATCAAGTTAAATAAAATTTTATAAAAACGAATATATTCCTAGCTCAATCTCTCTGAAAATCAAATGACTTTTTGCATATACCACTTATAATAATTACACCAAATTTCACACAAATTCTTCAATTAATTCCAAAGATATCGGTCATTTTATTTGCATTAAATTTCCATTAGTTTCAATGTTAATGTCTTGGCTTTGATCTCTTATTCGAGACCAGCGCTATCTGACGGTGGCGGTTTTTAGGGAACCCGGCTTTCGCCTCGGTCGGCACACTATCTCTTCTAGGAACTGTAGTGGAGGCGAGCAGTTGAGACTGAATGAAAGAAAGTTGAGATGCATCCGGGAAAAGGGGAAGAAAAAAAAAATCATACAATCAGAGAACAATTAATTGAAGAGACCTCCACTGAAACCCAGCCATGGAGTTAGAGTTGGAGACAAGACAACCATAATTAATAAAAAGTAAACAGGAAGAACAGGAATCATAGATGAAAAATCTTACTATAAAAGTGATTCACGAGAGAAATAGATAAATGAGTATGCCACTAACACCATTAAAAGGTGTGTGAGTGTGTGTGGGGGGGGGGAGTGGCTCAAATCGATATTACAAACTGGCTAATGCTACATATTCTTAACGAAAATAATTTTCAAAATGTTAAATATTTATGAATCTCATTTTCTATTTTTTATTTTTCAATTTATTTGTAATTTATATATAAATTTTCCATTTTTCCATTTGATTGATGATTCTCTATTTAATACTTCTTTTTATTATGTAAGCATATTTTAAAGTTAGGGTTTTTTGAGTTACAACTTCTCTCTATTCAATCATTGGATGTTTAAACTATTTATATATATATATGTATATATTAAGAATAATTTGCAGTAAAATTTGCAGTAGATTTAATGTTTTTGTAAATTTATATCTATAAATATCTATTCTCATATGAGAGAAAAAAAGCGAAGGAGTCAATACATTAAAATTAGTTTCTTGATACAGATAAAAACGATGAATGTTATCTACTTATTATTCATAGTTCTAATATAAATTACTGTATTTGAATATAAAAAATCAGGGATCATACATTTAAAAAATTTTTTCTGATTTATAACATTTTATTTTGCTTCATTTATTCTTCAAATAAATATTATAAAATTTGTCGTAGATTTAATGTTTTGCAAATTTATATCTATAAATTCTTATTCTTAAATAAAAAAAAAGTAAAGAAGTCAACATGCCTAAATTAAAATTAGTTTCTTTATACAGATATAAACGAAGAAAATTATATTCTTATTGTGTTCATAGTTCTAATGTGAATAACTGTATTTTAATGCATAAAATCAGGGATCGTACATTTATACACATTTTTTATTTTCTGATTTATGACATTTTATTTATTCTTAAGTTTTATACTAATTATTTTATGTATATATCTTATCTTTCGCATAATGAAATATAGTTGCAAAAGTTGTACAGAGCAGTTTTATTGATATACAAACTGCTACAGATTTTAATTGCTATGAATGATATTTAATTTACTTTCAATTCATATATTCTAATAAAGTTTAAAGTGTTTATAACTGAATTTAGAGAGTTTTTATTTTAAATGAGAGTTTATATTCAACACTCAAGATTTCAGGAGTAAAATACTCATATGTTGAATTTCTGTAATTCTGTACGCGATTTGTTGTTAAAAACGATACATTGACTATTTATATGGCTATATTTCACAAAAAATGAACATCAGTATTTTATTGGCAACATACACATAAATTACAGAAGCTTAAAGTTATACAAATATAGTGACTTTTTATAGATGTAATCAAAAATTAATTGCATAAGATAAAACGTAAGCATGAATTTAATTTTTTTTTTACAAAATTATAGCATAAAAATTTAGAATTTCTCCTCCCGGTTGTTCCTGAGATTCATTTATTGAAAGTCATTTATTGAAACTGTAACTTAAAAGTGTCTGATTTTTCCATAGCGTATAAAGAAAGCGAGAAAATATAAAGTTTTGGCATGTATTGGTAGTTAATGTTTATAGTACTTGCCTCTAATTCAAGACAAACAACTATATAGTCAATAAAAAAAATTTACATTTAAAACAAATTTATCAAGTTCATTATTTTTTCTAAATTTTAAAAACATAAAAGAATATTTTTTGCCAAAGTTGACTTATTTAAAGAATTCCTTTCTTAGTAATATTATTACACAATATTACATATTTGATGATAAACTGGAACTTATGACATACTTAATAATAACTCCTCGAGTTGTAGAAAAATTATGTTAAATATGCATTTTTATTTATTTTTTAATTTTTAGGTACAATTTTTCTTGCGATGCACACTTTAATAATTATTTTTCGACATTTTTAAATACCAATATTTTTCTGCTTTCGCTAATAAAAAAATCTGATGTGGGCAACACATGACTTTCCTTATATAATATAATGCATTTACTACTTTTACAGTAAAAAAAAAAATAGGTTTTTCTTATAGTAGATACTAATCTAAGTATAGTAGATACTTTCCAAGATATTGAATTTTCGACAATTAGTCGTCATTTTCATTGATGTAGCGTCATTTTTAACTATTTGGCGAGATTTTTGGTAATTTGACAACATTTAAAAAAGTCGCCAAGTTGGCGACATTCCGCCAAATTCGTCGCCAAAATCTCGTCAAGCGTTATGCACTAAGAAATAAGTTATTCTTACAGCAGATAAATGACTATTGGCGTTCAAATACAAAAGTCTTATTGAAAGTATCTTTTTTCATGAATGGAACGAGCTAGATCCACGAGAATGATGTCACTCAATTTATCGCATGGTATTACATATGAAAAGTGAACATGTTTCTCAATACGAAATATTTTTTTAAATTTTATATGACTTTTTGATAATTTTTTTGAAAAATATACAATATCTCGAGAACGGTTCATGTTAGCGTTTTAAAATTTATGTCAATCGTTTTGTAATGAAAAATTACATAAGAAATACCTATTTGCGTAACTTTATTAGTGGTTTTGATTTTTTGACGATTTTTTCAAAATGTTATTCGAAAATTTAGGGGGGTTCTGAACATTCGATTGCGGATAAAAACAATAGACTTCCAGTGTTTACGGATTGTAATTTTTGTACCAAATTTAATTTGAATCGGTCCATTCGCTCGTCAGTTATCGTCTCCATAGACTCACTGACACACACACACACATACTTTCACTCACACACACACACACACACACACACAGACATCACTTCAAAAATGTTTGATTCGTGATCAGGGATGCTTGAAACGTGCTCTCCCGTCGAAAACTCGAATTCGAATTTTCGACCCCGTCACAATACTTTCCTTATATATTATATATATAAGGAAAGTAAAAATACGCTTTTCTAACATATTCTTCTTCTTCTGTGAGGCTTTTGTTTTGTTTATACGGTCGAGAAGTACCATTTAATTTAGACCGGAACCCAGAGTGGACGGCATCCATAGGGACAGTACCCTTCTTCCCCTACCACCAATCTCTCGAAAGGACTCAGGGACCCACATATTTAAAGTGACATATTTAACTCATACATATTTAATTCCACGTAAACACGGAGACAGTTTGGGCAGAACAGGGATATAGAACTCGGGTCATCCCAGTGCAATTCCCGCTTGCTAACCATTGGGCTGTCCCACCCTATTTTTTAACATATTGGGAAATTATTCCGTGCGATCCTTGTAAATATTTACATTTTTCAAAACTAAATAAAAATTATTTTCTGTGTTTAGAAATCATAATGCCTACTACCTGTTGTATTCCTGGATGCAAATCTAATTACAAGCCAACTGACAAAATAAAGAGTTTTTATCTTCCCCCAAAAAGATAGTCCTAATTATGAAAAGTGGTTGCAGAAAATACCTCGAAAAGATTGGACACCTGGTTCAGGAACTGTGGTTTGCATTAAACACTTTAATAACTCTGGTGTAGTAAAAGAAGATATTCAAAAAAAAAAACCAGATGGGTCAGTGATAATAATATCAAGAACTATATTCAAATTCAAACCAAATGCTGTTTCCAAATCTGCCGCCGTATCTGTCATCTAAACTTTTCACCGAACGCAAAAATCCCGAGACACGAAGAGAGGAGTATGTTCAACGTGAAAACTTCATTGATAATTTTTTAAATGCTGATTTAATACCATCATTTGAAGAACTATAAGTCAGCAAACACATTTCATAAATAAAGATTGGTGCAGATTTAGTGAGGATAACCCCATAACTTTCTACAAACTGGAACCAAAATCATTACCAATGAAAATCCTTCACAGTTTTTCAATTGAAAAAGACTTAGTTATCTGTACCTTTGTGGGTAATAAGAAAGTTTCCAAAGAAGAATTTCTTTGGCTTTTTAATATTAATGTTAACAAGGTATTATATGTACAAAGGTATTCGCAGTTAAAAAATTTATTTTCATTTCTAAATAATAAAGAAGTTAACACAGCTGTGCCGCTGGAGAATATATTAGAGGATTTAGAGCTATACATAAATGAGGCTGAAAACAATGTCAGTAATGTAGATAATCTTAAGTTTTTGTTTGAGCAAATGAGATTGAATTTTAAAACAACGAGACGATACAGCACTTTTATGCTATCTTGGGCGTTTACATTGTACATAAAATCCCCTGCATGCTACAGAGATATTATTTCTAGTGACATTTTAGTATTGCCCCATGAAAGATATTTACGTAAAATGTCGTCCGTTTTGTCATTTTCAAGTTCTCAAGATGGGTCTGAACATCGACATTATTTAAAGGGAAAGAGTAATAATTAGAAAAAAGAGAGATCTGTACGTGAATTTATTACTTGACAAAATTGTGATAAGTCCACATATTAGTTATGGCTCTAATTCTCTCAGTGGAATGAGTATAAATAAGAAACTTTAAAGAACAACGAGTGTACAGAGCTTTATGATTTCCTCAATTTATTCGAAAAATAAAGACATTGTAGCCTACATTAAATTCAGAAGTCAAAGCATTCGACCTCTGAATAACTTCTAAAATTAACTACAAATATAATAAAAGTTGTTCAAGAGTGTGGCTATAGAATCATATCTTTAATTTCAGATAGCAATAGGATAAATCGAAATATGATTTGTGGAGGAGTTTTGAAATCAAATCCAAGAGAAATCTATGTTTATATCATTTGATTCAGTTCATATATTAAAGTGCATTCGTAACAACTGGATGAATCAAAATACTGAAGACCATTCATTTTTATTCCCATCATTGGATAACCACAATGAAATATTGAAAGCATCCTTTGGCCATTTAAGAGAAGTATATGAAAAAGAACAAGGTTCTATTATGAAATATGCAAATAAACAAATTAATATTATTTATAAACAAATTAACAGCAACTAAACCCTACAAGTTTAGAGAGGCAAAATGTAGCTCTTTGTTTAAAAGTTTTTGATGACACAAATGTACAAGCAATGAAATTGCATAATGAAATTACTTATAAAGGAACCATACAATTTTTAGAGGTGATTATAAAATGGTGGAAAATTATAAATATTAAACATCCAGAAAAAGGCCTACACAAAATTGATTCTGATTCCATTCCTTTTACAGCTGTTAGTGATGAAAGACTTAAATTCCTTGAAGACTGTTGTTTGGTTAGAATCTTGGAAAACGCTTGTTTTACCAGATAAGCGAAGGAAACATGGGAAACTATCAGAAGAAACATTTTGCTCCTTCATACATACAACGAAAACCTTAAGAGAAGTCATTATTTTCCTGTTAGAAAATTTAAATGATAATTACGTTTTAACTGGAAAATATCAAACTGATCATCTGGAGGGGAGATTTGGCCAATATCGTCAACTTCATGGAGGAAACTACAATATTTCAGTGGAACAAGTGATCAGAGCTGAAAGAAACTACGTTTAAAGAGTTTAATTCAACTGCATTCCTCACAGTTTGGTCATTTTAAACTCACTGATTTCCTCTGCGACTTTCAAGCTCAAGATGGTGATGCGAATGAATATCCAGATATCGACTTAAAAGGAATCAACTTCTACACTTTCTCTGAAAACGAAGTGGAATGTATACCACTTTTTATCTTTTTATCAGGTTATGCTGTGTATAAAATGAAAACGCGATTGCATTGCTCATCTTATACAAAGCAAATCACTAGTGAGAAAGAAATAATGTTTGAATATTGCAGTGAAATATAGAAAAAAATATCTCCTTTCACTTGATAGAGGTAATATAACATACCCTGATGAAGAAATTGTTAAAACACTTATTATCTGTCACAAAGTGTTTCAAATCTTCCTGACTAAAGAAAACGAGCAATTTTTGCAGTTGAAAAATGTAAAATCGATATTAATACATGTTGTGAAACAGAAACTGGAGGAACTAAACATCGCTGCTTGTTCTTGTTCACTCTGCAATTGCTCAAAATTTACTTTGGTTTTAAAATGTGTATCTGTGTTTCTAAATATTTTCCTAAATAATTATTCGAAATTAAAAAATGAAATTGGTCCTTTGAGCAAAGGTACAAAAAGAAAATACTCCATCTTTTCAGCGACTAGCTCCGAATCATAATCTGTGAATAATATATTTTTTCCTGTGGATAATGTATTTTATCCTGTGAATAATGTATTTTAATTTCCCTTTTCATTTCTATTTTCAATTTTAAAATTAGATTATATGTGAATTATAACCTGCATGCTGTTCTATATTAAGTGTTTGAGATTTTTCTACATGTATTGTATCCTTATGAAAGTATATGATTTTTCTCATATTTTCTTTTGATGTCACTTTTGTTCACTTCTTATACAAGTAACTTGTTATTATAATTTTCGTTTCCTTTTGTAAACATGTTATTAATTGTAATTCTTGCATTTTTATGCATTCTTTTCAGTCAAAAAACATTGAATTGCATTTCGTTTCAGTGAGGATTTTTCTAAAATTTCAATATTACTTTACATTTTACATTTATAGTCATTTCAGATTGACTATAAATTTATATCAATTTCAGATTGATTGCTTTCTCTTTCACAGCGATTATTCTATGTACAAAATTTTGTATTGAACATTCAAAGACATAACTTTTACATCTGGTGGAACAATGCAAAAGATAAAAATGCCTGTCATTATATATATATATATATGTTTAATTTGTAAAGTTATATATTATATGTGCAGTTTAAATTTTATGCCATTACATGTTTGATATTATTTTAATGGCTCCTTCGAAGTGTATATATTTTCTAGTGGTTTCTGTTTTTCATGTTCTCTTTTTATACAAGTTTTTTTCGTTTACTTTGTATACAAGTAACTTGTTACAAATATTTTTTGTTTAATTTTGTGAAAGCAAAATTTATATTAATTATACCTGCGACGACTACCCTGGGTGGATTATCGGAGCGCCTAGACAAAAATTGCCTGTATCTCCAGGATGAAAGTTGATCAGCTGAAATTTTACATTATTTGAGGTAAGAACAAGTGCATACTACAAAACAGTACATTGAGAACCGAGGGAAAAGGCGGAGCCAAAAAATACATTTTCAGGCATTCTTTTAAAGTCTAAAAGACATTGAATTGCATTTTATTTGCGAGAATGTTTTCAAACTCGATATAACCTTTCCATTTTACGTTTATAGTCAATTTTTGTTCAATTAAATTCTCTCTCTGTTGAGAATTCTCTCTCTCTGTCAGTGATTATTCTATACACATGTCAATTTTTAGCTTACTGTGTATATTCTTTTCATGCGCCATATGGCTTTTCTACGGCTAGATTGCATTTGCTTGTATGATAATTAGTGCTTCAAACAGGATTCTTAAAACTTTTATTTAAGTATCATATACTTTCTCTGTATTTGTGTGGGGCCAGGCCCAGTATGCGAAGGGGAAAAGAGAGAATCCCGAGGGCCCCGGTGTCCCATTGGTTTTCATCATGCAATGTGACATCGTGGAAATTTTAACATAGACCTCATACCTATAAAGATGGTCCCTATGTTTTCACGCAATTTTTAAGTTTCCCCTTTGACCACCTGCAACGGAAAGGGTCAGTGGAGCTTGGACTCCATGCCATGTGGGTGGTCTCGTACAAGATGGAGGAAGACGCATCGGGGGGTAAGCGGTCGTTGGGGGCGCAGTTAAGCCCAGGGGTTCACGCAGGAGCGTGGGACTCCAGCCACCTGCAAGTAATAATTCAGGGGCTACTGACCAAGCCCTTCTGTCATGGACTGGCCACTGAAAGTGAGGATCCAAGTGTTCTCCAATAATATTAAGGGGGGCTTAGGACCTGGCAGCGAATAAAATTTAAGAGGGAGGAGAGATAAAATTGGAAGTTTTTGAAAAAAAAAAGTCGAGAGTGCCTTCTGAGATTTAGTGGAGTGAAGTTTTAGAAATTTCACGGGAACGGAATGCTTCCCGTTTCTCTGACGCATCAACCGAACGTCCAAGAGCCGAGGTAAGGCCTTTGACTTCGCACAGCACTAGATATTGATATTTCTCTCCTCTCACTCTTTTTACCTCAATCTGAAAGTTATGTTAGGATATTATTTAATTTTGTGAAGCACAGATGAGTATTGTGTAGGAAATAGTAATTGAGGAATAGCAGTGATTTAATGTTTAATTTTGATGTATCAAGGCTTTACGATGTATTAATGATTATTATGTGTACTAATGATTTACGAGATATTTAATGTTTAATGATCTGGCACGTTATACTTTTACGATGTGTCAGTATTTTTAAGGGAGCAACTTTTGGGCTCAAACCACTTCATGTTTCTTTTAATTGTAAAATATGTAAATAAAACCTTTTTTGTTATTTTAAATCTAATTCGTGTCCTCATTTCCAAACCTTTTAATTACTTTTTAATTTTCAGCTTAAACCATTTACGATCACGACAGCTGTTAACTTAATGTTCCATGAACATATTAAGTATTTATAGCGTTCTGAAAGAACGTGTGGTATTTACCACGCTGCACCCGGTACAGCGTTCTGGAGTGATTGTTCCCTTTTGTCCAGGCTCCACCACGATGGTACACTGCCGTATCTTGAATCCCGTTCTAAATGCAGAAAAAAAAACACCATTTTGGAATGTTTTCACTCCCGCCCCTGTTCAAAGTTTCTGAAAAATCGAGATTTAAAAAATATAAATTTTGACAAATCACTAGAGTCGTTTAAAATAAACGTAACATGAATAAATATAAAAATAAACAAAAAAGATCAATCATGCATAAAGCATTGATTATGAAACACTTTCCAACTGCAATGCAATTTTATTTAAGCATCTCTAAAATGCAATACATTCAGCGGTAATATTTTTTAAATTATCACAATACTAGAATAATTTGTTATATAAAACTTCATCGAAAACAAATGAACTTTATTCAAATGACGTCACTGAAATATAAATCGCCTGGCTCTATGAAAAGGCAGTAAATATTTCATTCATACACTTTTATTCTATTCCTTTCATTCATCACAATACTAGAATAATTTATTTTACTTAAAAACATAAAACCATGGAGGTAAAAGTAATTTAACTCTATGCTTAAAACTTCATCGAAAAAGTTTGCTATAAAATCGTCGGCTTCTCTATGTAAAATCAATTAATGTTTCATTCATATCAACTATATTGCAAACTCAGAGCTAAATAACTTTGCGTTAAAAAAATTCAGCAATTCTTATACAACTCATCTTACAGCTTGAAGTGTTTAAATTCTCCATAAGTGAAAATTAGGCATCGGTGTAGAAATAATAAAAGTTTGATGATCATATAAATACAAATATATTGCAATTGCGTTGTTTCAGAATATAGATGTACAGAAATTAAGCAAAAATACAGCGATTTTAGGACAAATTATACTGATTATAAATTAAAAAGAATAAAAATCAAGATTTTGACACAAGGTGGATGGCCTTCCCGGCCGTCCAAATAGCTACTCTTAGTCCTCAGGACGAGTCGGACGGTCTGGGTCTTCAACAAGGTGGATGGCATTGATCATTTACACTGAAATATATTGTAATTACGCTGTTTCATAATATAGATGCACAGAAATTAAGCAAAAATAAAGCGGTTTTAGGACGGATACAACATTAAATATAAATTAAAAAGAACTTTAAAAATCACAATTTTGACACAAGATGGATGCCATATGTTATTTTGAAGTGGGTCGCTGGATCTTCTCATATGATATGGGTGTAATTATTATTTTAATTTTTATTTAAAAAACTACCGAATGTATTTTGCTGATTTTTTTTTTTATATTTCTTATTGGATAATTTGAATATTTCCTAAAACTTTCTAAGCAATTTGTGAATTTTAAATTTGCTTTAAAATTTTTTTGAAGAATTAAGTCCCATAGTGCTCAATGTATTTCATTTTTTCAACCCGGGTTCAAGCCAAACCTAATTGAGTGATATTATTCATTTATATTCCCATAGGTCTCACAGATCGTCTGAACAACATACTAAAATTTCATTTTGATAAAGTTACTTTTACGGCAGTGATCACGCGAAAGGACAAACAGACAGAATGAACAAAGCCATAAACACTTTTCAACTATGTTGTAAAGTGTTAAAAATACCTTTAAAAGAAAAATCATTGATCCAATTTATAACGTTAAAAAGTATATTAAAATTTCTGATCGGAATGATCTATAAAACAGATAGGGGATTTTTATTCCATAGATTTCGCTGTGTTTTTGTTTATTAATCAGAACAGAATCCGGCGTTAACAATGTGAATAAAGAAAAATCTATAGAAAGTAAATGTCAAATCACATATAAGTGTTAACAGAGGTACTAATCAACATATTGTTTTATGCTTAATCCGAAGTCAGAATGATTTTATTTTCAACTTATCTGCGGCCGCGAATGAAGTTAATAGCTTAATTGAAATTTTAAATTTTCTGCAAATTCATGTAAAATTTAGTCAATTATCAACATTTACTTCATTTCCCGTATTTTGTAGCAAAGCGTAATAATTATTGATATCGTCTAAAAATCGAGGTATTAATCATAACCAACATTTCAGCATATTGCTAGGATTATGTTTAAAAAAATCTGATGTGAGCAGCCCATGACTTTCCTTATATAATGCAATGTATTTACTATGTTTACAATGAAAACAAAATAGGTTATTCTTATAGTAGATACTTATATTTTTTCCAAGATATCGAATTTTTGTCAAATAGTCGTTATTTCTATTGATTTAGCGTCATTTTTATCCATTTGGCGAGATTTTCTTTGATTTGGAAACATTTAAAAAGTTGCCACGTTGGCGACATTTCGCCAAAATCGTCATCAAAATCTCGCCAAGCGTTATGGACGGAGAAATAATTTATTCTTACAGCAGATAAATGACTATTGGAGTTCAAATACAAAAGTATCTTTTTAAAAATACAAAGCATCTTTTTTCATGAATGGAACGAGCTAGATTCACGAGAATGATGTCACCCAATTTATCGCATGATATTACATATGAAAAGTGAACATGCTTCTCAATAGGAAATATTTTTTTTTTATTTTATATAACTTTTTGACAATTTTTTTGAAAAATGTTCAATATCTCGAGAACGGGTCATGCTAGCTGTCTAAAATTTATGTTAATCGTTTTCTAATGAAATATTACATAGATAAGAAATGTCTATTTGCGTAACTTTATTGGAGGTTTTGATTTTTTTATGATTTTTTCAAAATTTCACTCGGAAATTTAAGGGGTTCTGTACATTCGATTGCGTATAAAAACAATAGGCTTCCAGTATTCACGGATTGTAATTTTTGAACCAAATTTCGTTCGAATTGGTCCATTTGTTCGTCAGTTATCATCTCCCCCCCCCCCCCCAACACACATCTCCTCAAAAATGTTCCGATTCGTGATCAGGGATTCTTGAAACGTGGTCTCCCGTCGAAAACTAGAATTCGAATTTTCGACACCGTCACAATAATTTCCTTGCACATTATTGTATATAAAGAAAGTAAAAAGTATAATATGTATGATATAAAAAAATTGCTAAAATTGAAAAATAACAAAATGAATTATTAAATGTGAAAACAGGAAATAGCTACTATATAAAAAAAAATTACTATGAAACTTTCCAAAAATAAATATATATATATTTAAAAACCGAAAATTCAGAAAAACAATTTCTTATAATTATTGATAGCAAGAATTTTTTAAAAGTATGAACGACAAATTATTTGTGTTAATGAAATTTGTTCATTTTAAGGATCATTTTAATGCAAAAGACGAAAAAGTAACTGTATTTTCGCCATGTACAGCCATCGCTTCAACTGTGATAGCCACTTTGCCTCTCAGTTGATACGAGTTAATACAGGAGCCGTCACCAGTGTTTCTTTCAGACATACCTCCGGGGGGCGAAGCCTTCACGAATACATTT
The DNA here is from genome assembly GCA_951213105.1 of Amaurobius ferox. Classification (NCBI taxonomy): domain Eukaryota; kingdom Metazoa; phylum Arthropoda; class Arachnida; order Araneae; family Amaurobiidae; genus Amaurobius; species Amaurobius ferox. The sequence goes on along the minus strand of OX578150.1, from coordinate 127,476,275 downwards.
TATGTTAACCTGTTTCTATTTTTGCAACACAGCATTTAGATATATTTATTTATATAGGACAAATAGAAAACGACATCTTGTCTTCAGATCATGCAACAACAATTTCACAGGCACCGAATGATAAGCGGAAAAGGATGCGAATATCCGTTTTACTAAATTTACTAAATTTAATGCTTCAAAAAACATAGAATATATTTTTTATTTTAATCCAAAATATTTTTGGTGCTGTCATCTGTTGTCGTAATTTAATTCATACCGATTATTTTTATTTTTTAATGAACATTTTTAAATATCTATTCCTTCTAATACAGTGTTAAATACAACAACAGATCATATATAATAATGCCACAATCACGGAAAGGTAATTTATCATTCTATAAATTTGATAAGGGATCTGAATGTACATCACTGAGGACTGCAATTTCGTCTTCAAGTTCCTTTGTCTTCAAGTCCAAGTTCAATTACGTTTTCATGATTATGGCATTATATATGATCTGTTGTTGTATTTAATAGCGTATTAGAAGGAATAGACATTTAAAAATGTTCATTAAAAAATAAAAATAGTCGGTATGAATTAAATTACGACAACAGATGGCAGCACCAAAAATATTTTAACTTAAATTAAAACATATATTCTATGTTTTATTGGGTATTAAATTTAGTTTTAATATAATCTAAGCATAGCATTTTATCTATAAGAAAATATTTCGCAACTGTTTGAGCAGAATTTCGGCGAAATATGTGTGCCGCGAAAGTTAACAAAGCGCGGATAGGGCAGAAAATTTACTGACGCTCACCCTTAAGCAGTCGCGATCTCAAAATATTCCTATTTCAGGCATTTTCCTTAAAGAAAAAGCATTTAAAATTGCTAAAGAATTAGGAGAAAACGAATTTCAAACAAGCAATGGGTGGCTGGAACGTTTTAAAGCAAGGCATATGTGTGTGGAGAAGTTGCATCTGTTGATTTTACCGTCACCGACGCATGGAAAAATTCTACACTAATCGACTTATTCAAAAAAAAATATGATGTGGGCAGCACATGACTTTCCTTATATAAGGCAATGAATTTACTACTTTTACAGTAAAAAAAAAAGGTTTTTCTTATAGTAGATACTTATATTTTTTCCAAGATATTGAATTTTCGACAATTAGTCGTTATTTTCGTTGATTTAGCGTCATTTTAATCCATTTGGCGAGATTTTCGTTAATTTGACAACATTTTAAAAAGTCGCCAAGTTGGCGACATTCCGCCAAATTCGTCGCCAAAATCTCGCCAAGCGTTATAGACGGAGAAATAAGTTATCCTTATAGCAGATAAATGACTATTGGCGTTCAAATACAAAAGTATTACTCGAAGTATCTTTTCTCATGAATGGAACGAGCTAGATTCATGAGAATGATGTCACCCAATTTATCGCATGATATTACATATGAAAAGTGAACATATTTCTCAATAGGAAATATATATTTTTTATTTTATATGACTTTTTGATAATTTTTTTGAAAAATGTGCAATATCTCGAGAACGGTTCTTGTTAGCGTTCTAAAAATTATGTTAATCGTTTTCTAATGAAAAATTACATGAGAAATGTCTATTTGCTTAACTTTATTAGCGGTTTTGATTTTTTGACGATTTTTTCAAAATTTCACTCGAAAACTTAGGGGGGTTCTGAACATTCGATTACGTTTAAAAACAACAGACTTCCAGTGTTTACGAATAGTGATTTTTGTACCAAATTTCGTTCGAATCGATCCATTCGTTCGTCAGTTATCGTCTCCACAGACTCACTGACACGCACACACAGACATCACTTCAAAAATGTTTGATTCGTGATCAGGGATGTTTGAAACGTGCTCTCCCGTCGAAAACTCGAATTCGACCCCGTCACAATACTTTCCTTATACATTATGTATATAAGGAAAGTAATATGTGGAATCTGATATTTTTAATTTAGACGAGTGTGGTTTGTTCTACCGGCTTCTGCCTAACAAAATTTTTGCGAATGAAAAATGCACTGGTGGAAAAAAAAAAGCAAAGACGGGGGGGGGGGGGACTGTTCTATTGGGAGCTAATATGGATGGTAGTGAGAAATTAAAACCACATGTCATAGGACGTTCAAAGAAGCCAAGGTGCTTCAAAAATCATTACCAGTTTCATATGAAGCAAACAAAAAGTCATGGATGACCACTTTAATATGGGAGAAGATCATCAGATAATTTGATGATCAATTTTTTCGACAAAAAAGAAAAGTCGCTTTCGTAATTGACAACTGCACAGCACATAGCGCTATGGGAAAATTAAAAGCAATCGAACTTGTTTTTCTTCCACCAAATGTAACTCCAGTATTGCAACTTTTGGATCAAAGCATTATCCAAAGTTTTAAGTGTCATTTCCGGCGACTGATGATAAAGGATTTAATTTCAGCAATAGATAAAAAAAAATTTGATGTGGGCACCACATGACTTTCCTTATACAATGCAATGAATTTACTACTTTTGCAGTAAAAAAATTGGTTTTTCTTATAGTAGATACTTATATTCCTTCCACGATATTGAATTTTCGACAATGAGTCGTCATTTTCATTGATTTAGCGTCATTTTTATCTATTTGGCGATATTTTCGTTAATTTGGAAATATTTTAAAACGTCGCCAAGTTGGCGACATTCCGCAAATTCGTCGCCAAAATCTCGCCAAGCGTTATGGACGGAGAAATAAGTTATTCTTATAGCAGATAAATGACTATTGGCGTTCAAATACAAAAGTATTACTCAAAGTACCTTTTCTCGTGAATGGAACGAGCTAGATCCACGACAATGATGTCACCAAATTTATCGCATGATATTACATATGAAAAGTGAACATGTTTCTCAACAGTTAATATTTTTTTTTTTAATATATGGGATTTCTTCTTTCTTTCGTAACTTCATTAAAGATTTTGATTTTTTGAAAATTTCACTCGAAAATTCAGGGGGGGGGGGTTCTGTACATTCGATTGTGTTTGAAAACAATAGGCTTCCAGTATTCACGGATTGTGATTTTTGTACCAAATTTCATTCGAATCGCTCCATTCGTTCGTGAGATATCGTCTCCACACACACACACACACATCAGCTCAAAAATGTTTGATTCGTGATCAAGGATGCTTGAAACGTGCTCTGCCGTCGATTGATTCGTGATCAAGGATGCTTGAAACGTGCTCTCCCGTCGAAAACTCGAATTCGACCCAATCACAATACTTTCCTTATACATTATCTATATAAGGAAAGTAAAAAAGGAGCTTGAAATTTCCGTTCTAGATACCATATTCTACATTCATAGAAGCTGGAACACTGTGACTTCAACCACCATTGCAAATTGCTATAAGCATGTCGGATTCATAGCTGGAGCTATTTTAAATGAAATTTTCAACAGCGCACCAAACGAAGATGACAATGCACCTTTAGAAAATCTTATAGACGATTTAGATGCGCTTGGATATGAAACTCCCAGGGGTGAAACTTATGCTATTGTTGATAATGATCTTGAAACGTCAGCTTCAACATCAATCGCCGATATTGTGTCAGAAGTATTGAATGTAAATGTAGAGAAAGGAGATAGTGACGCCAGCAATGACGAAAATGAAGAAACAATCGAACTAGCCCACGTAACTAAAACGATGCCTTCGAAGCCATAAACACTTTACGACGATATTTTGTTTCAGTTAACGAAATAAGCGATATCGACTTTAAAAATTTCAATGAACTAGAAAAAACTAATATTTTGGAACGCCTGTGGAGTACAAAGTCATATAGATGATTATTTTAAATGAAATATGTACTATGTATTACGGTATTGACCATATGTGTATGCAAAAACGGCAGGAAATTAAGAGGTGAGTTGTTTTACGCATAATAAATGTACAAAATGATGATAGTATGGCATACATTATTTAAGTATTGTGTGAATTATATTATACACGTACAAAGATAATTATTTTGTTTTAAATTAGAATTTAAAATGCTTCTTTTGTATATATATATCTATAATTTTAAGATTTTACGGTCAATATGCTTAACTCCTCTTAATCCGTCAGTTTTTCTTGGTCCCGGAAGGTGACGGTTTAACGAGGTTTTACTGTATAATGCAATGAATTTACTACTTTTACAGAAAAGAAAATAGGTTATTCTTATAGTAGATACTTATATTCTTTCTAAGATATTGAATTTTCGTCAATGAGTCGCCATTTTCATTGATTTAGCGTCATTTTTATCCATTTGACGAGATTTTCGTTAATTTGGAAACATTTTAAAAAGTCGCCAAGTTGGCGACATTTCGCAAATTCGTCGCCAAAATCTCGCCAAGCGTTATGGACGTAGAAATAAGTTATTCTTATAGCATATAAATGACTATCGGCGTTCAAATACAAAAGTATTACTCAAAATATCTTTTCTCATGAATGGAACGAGCTAGATCCACGAAAATGATGTCGCCAAATTTATCGCGTGATATTACATAAGAAAAGTGAACATGTTTCTCAACAGTTAATATATTTATCTTTAATTTATGGGATTTTTTGATAAATTTATTTGAAAATGTGCAATATCTCGAGAACAGTTCATGCTAGCGTTCTAAAATTTATGTCAATCGTTTTCTAAGGAAAAATTACATAAGAAATGTCTATTTGCTTAACTTTGTTAAAGGTTTTTTCAAAAGTTCACTCGAAAATTTAGGGGAGTTCTGAACATTCGATTGCGTTTAAAAACAATAGTCTTCCAGTATTCATGGATTGCAATTTTTGTATCAAATTTTATTCAAATCGCTTCATTCGTTCGTGAGATATCGTCTCACTCACTCACACACACACACACACACACACACACACACACACACACACACACCACCTCAAAAATGTTCTATTTGTGATCAGGGTTGCTTGAAACGTGTTCTCCCGTCGAAAACTCGAATTCGAATTTTCGACCTCGCCGCAATACTTTCCTTATACATTATACTATGTATATAAGAAAAGTAACAAAGAAACGTGCTATGAACGAAACAAAGCTAATGTAACCGAAGCAACGAGCCTCTGCTAAAATGCTCATGTTAAAGCGCTTTCGTAAAGCTCGCCTATGTTAAAGCGCTTTCGTTAAACTCGCCCAGGTTAAAGCGGTTTTGTAAAACTCGCCCATGTTAAAGCGCTTTCTTAAAACATGGTATAACTTTTGAACCAAGCATCGTACAAACTGAGACAAAATTATTTCAATAGAGCTCTGCGAGACTTTTTAAATACGACTTAACAAACTTTCTAAGGTGAAAATCAAAGAAAGATATATAACGTTATAAAATTTGCTTAAAGTTAGTGATTCCGACATAATTCTTCCCCGTAAAAATTTCAATCAAGCTGCAGAAAAGTGCATTTGACAGACTTGTCTGAGGTTTGTTTTATCTGGCAGATAATGGGTTAACTTAAAATCCTTTGTAAATTTTCACTAATTTTTTTTTTACATTAAAATAGCTTTTGAACCAAACATCGTACAAACATGATCAGCAGGTATTTCTAACAGGGTGGGACCAATTACTAGATGCTTAGAGACACGACTGGACAGACATCTGGCGGGTAGTATCAAGGTTAGGATAATTTTTCGGAATAGAATAACAGTTGACTAACAACAGAAGACAAACGAAAAAGCGGAAAGATATGTTTTAATATTAGCGTGGTTATCCACAGTGCCAAACCTCTAAATTTATCTTTATTCTCTACTCTTATATCCACCTTGACATTCAACCCTTTACTTCTCACCCTTTTCTAATTTCATATTAATAATTTCAAAGAATGGAATGATGAAAGAACTAAAACTATAGCAATTTTAGTGACAGAAATGTAAATGTAAACTATGGCAATGGAAAAAAAAAATATTTAAATAAATGCTATAAATAATTCGCCAAAAATTTTTTTTGAAATGCAGCCTCACTTTCCTCTACAGATTGTAAAATTATATTTTTAAAATGTCGATTAATACAGATTTTCAAGAAAATCGCAGGTCATTCATGATACTTTTATGTTACAAAATATAGCATTAGGCAAAGTGTGTTACAAAATATAGCAATAACATTAAGGTTCTGAAAGTCAACGTAATTCAAAATGAATAGGTAAATATAAATTGCTCAACTAGGCTGATGGTTTACAAAACACACGATATACGTCATTTGCCAATTTTGAGTGTTCATCGCATATTTTAAACCAGGTGTCATTTTGAAGTAATTTTCCGTTCTTTACAAAAAGAGAGGCTGCTGCATCTTTCAATTCCTTGTCGCTGTGGATGTCGGCAAAAACGAGAAGACTGTACACGTTCTTTTCATCCACATTATCCAGTAAAAATGCTCTGCATCGCTTCTTCAGCCCGTGTACAGCGTACTTGTCACCTGCGGCGTAAAGGCATTGGGCAGTATCTAGAGACAGCTTGGGCAACTTCCCGGTATACAAATACTTTAAAAGTTGATCCAGGACGGGTTGCTCCAGGTCGACGATTTCCACCGAACCAGTGCGGCTTTCTAGCATGTCGCTGCTGAACATAGCCGAGAACACTTCTGAGCGTGCGGCCAGGACTAATCTGTGAGCTGGAATTTTAGTGTCCCCACATTTAAGAGTCACGTCTGGCGTTGTCCCACTCACCAACATATTGCTGAAGTCAGAGGACAGACTTTCTAAGCAGGGTATCGGATCCATGTGAAGCGATGTCTGGACATACTTGTTTTCTGAAATAAATTAAAACATGTAGAAGGGATGAAATTTGTGTAAACAAATAATTTGCATTTAACGTGAAAAACAGGATCCCTGTTGATTGTAAGCACGATGGAACATAAGGAATCACATGGAACAGTTTCTGTGATATGCTTCCCAATGTTCAATAAGCGCAATCGAGCATTCGCAAGCACGTGAAACATACTATTTATTCTGTGTAAATTTTCGATGCGTGTTCTGAATGTTCGATCGTATCTAAATTCAACATAATTCAAACTTTCGCATATTGTGATTATCGTACCATGGTTTTAATCATGATCGTGGTATCGTGGATCATTGAAATATTACCTTATAGAATATATGAAGGAAAAGTTAAGAATAATCTCATTTAGAAATGTCGAGATAGAGTTGACCATTGACTAAATGAAAATTCAATTTGCAAAAGGAAGAGCATAAGTATATGGAAAATTGAAGGCGATATTAAAATTTAAAAAAGTTTTAAGTAATTTGTGGTGGACAGTTTTCTTATGTTTTAATGGTAATTTAATTATCGGCAAGTACAATATAGTGGAATAACGCAATATTTTGAAATTAGATCAAAATAAGTTGTTCTGTAGAAAATCAGTTTCTAGATCAAATTTTTGTTTTCTTTTAAAGCTTTTATAATTTTTGAACAATCGTCTTCACAAATTAAATATGATTACTTTTTATTCCTTTTTACTTACCCTACAAGATATGATAATGTATAGGGGAAATATTGGAATTGTGTCGAAAATCGCAACTCGAATTTTCGATGGATCTATATGTTTCGAGGACTCTAGAACCCGAAAAAACTATTTTGAGCGTGACATCTGTGTGTCTGTCAGTCTGTCTGTGCAATTCATGTATCTACTCTAGTTGAAATACTAATGGATCAAATTTTACAAAATTTAGTATATACGTCACTTGTGGATTACATCGGTGCTTAGATTTTCGTACGATTCGGAAGAAAAGAACCTGCCTTCAATAGTCCACCAAAGTCTTATGTAATCACTCTAGCTGAAAAATAATTATCTACCAGATTTTGTGAAATTTCGACAAGTCACTTGTGGATTGCCTTTGTGTTGATTCAATTTTGGTATAATATGAAATGAAGAACGCTTTTTTTTTCCAAAAATCGTTAAAATCTAAATTAAAAACTATATATGCTCAAATGTATCAATTGACGACAAAAAAATGAGACCAACAACATAATTCTAGGACTAACCGTTCTCGAGATATTTTAGTTTTTTTTTCGTATTTTTGTCACATCGCCTTTGGAAACAAGTCCAGTCTCTAAATGGAAATAAAAATTGAATTAAAACTATAATTTTCAAAGTCATTTCAAATAATTATCCAGTTATTTTGTGCAATTTAACTCTATTTAATGAATTATGAAATAAAAAAAGAGAAAATGAATTTAAGTTCTTAGGTTTCGAAATACAGTGGTAACTTATAAAATTTCACTGCTAACTTATAAATATTAAGTTGTCAAACGCGAGACTGTAATAAAACGAATAAACTCATCGAATTTTAATGAAGTTTTGTTTTACAAGCCGTTATTTACGCAAAAAACCCTTTTGACTTCATTGAACTGGAGTCACCGTCGATTTTTATTTTAATCCCATTTTTATTTTAATCGGATTAAAAGATTTTTTTTGCTTTATTGCTGTCGTCATCTAATAATCATTAGACGTCCATTGAACTTATTATATACACAATTAAAAAAAATGAATTTTTATAATTTTGCTTACTTTAAATAATTCTGAATTTTAAAAAAAAAATCTGATGTGGACAGCACATGACTTTCCTTATATAATGCAATGAATTTACTACTTTTACAGTAAAAAAATACATTATTTTTATAGTACTTATTTATATTCTTTCCAAGATATTGAAGTTTCGTCAATGAATCGTCATTTTCCATGTCGTCATCATCAATGAGTCGTCTTGATTTAGCGTCATTTTTATCCATTTGACGAGTTTTTCGTTAATTTAGCAACATTTAAAAAAGTCGCCAAGTTGACGATATTCCATCAAATTCGTCGCCAAAATCTCGCCAAGCGTTATGGACGAAGAAATAAGTTATTCTTACAGCAGATAAATGACTATTGGCGTTCAAATACAAAAGTCTTATTTAAAGTATCTTTTTTCATGAATGGAACGAGCTAGATCCACGAGAATGATGTCACTCAATTTGTATCCCATGGTATTACATATGAAAAGTGAACATGTTTCTCAATAGGAAATATTTTTTTTTTAATTTTATATGACTTTTTGATAATTTTTTTGAAAAATGTGCAATATCTCAAGAACGGTTCATGTTAACGTTGTAAAATTTATGTCAATCGTTTTCTAATGAAAAATTACATAAGAAATGTCTATTTGCGTAACTATATTAGCGGTTTTGATTTTTTGACGATTTTTTCAAAATTTCACATGAAAATTTAAGGAGGTTTTGAGCATTCGATTACATATAAAAAGAATAGGCTTCCAGTGTTTACGGATTGTGATTTTTGTAACAAATTTCGTTCGAATCGGTTCATTCGTTCGTCAGTTATAGTCTCCACACACACACACACACGCACACACACACACACGCACACACATACACATCACTTCAAAAATGTTTGATTCGTAATGGAGGATGCTTGAAACGTGCTCTCGCGTCGAAAGTTCGAATTCGAATTTTCGACCCCGTCACAATACTTTCCTTATACATTATGTATTTAAGGAAAGTAAAAATCTGATGTGAGTAGCATATGACTTTCCTTGCAAACTCACATTCCTTGTCTCTTCACTTCATTAATAATTCTTTAAATTTAGTTTAATTGCACTAAATAACACGCACAAATAATGGACTCAAAATTGGCATAGCCAAAATGCGAAGAAACTAAAATATCTCAAGAACGACTTGCATATCGATTTAAATGCACAAAACAACGCCCAGAAATATTTAAAATGACACCGAATTGACATTTTTAATTCAATTTCCGTTCTCACTGGGTAAATGGCCGTTTTTTCAATGGTGGCGCAGCGTAAACGCGAAAAACTAAAATATCTCGAGAACGGCTAGTCCTAGTGTAAAGGGGTTGGTCTTATTCTATTCAGTGTTAAAAATTACGTACAAAACAAGCATTTACTTGATATATTTGAGCATACGTAGTATTTTATTTTAGATTTTGACGATTTTTGCGGGCCATTTTGCAAAAAAAGACAGGTCACTTTTTCCGAATCGTACCAAAATCTAATCAGCACCAGAATAACCCACAAGTGACTTATCTACCAAATTTTGTGAAATTCGGTCCATTAGTTTTTCAATGTTCAAAGTTCAAAATGCAGGGTAAAAACGTAACAAGTAAAAACGTCTGTAATGTCAAATAATTTAAAGTTCAAAATGTCTTTGTTGTCTTTTAACACCTTATATATTAGTCTTAAAAATATTATCTTCTCAGCAATACATATTAAAAAGGGAAGTATTGGGATCATGTCGAAAATCGCAACTCGAACACGAAAACACTATTTTTAGCGTAAAGTCTGTGTGTGTCTGTCTGTGCAATTCATGTATCCACTCTGACTCAAAAACTAATGGACTCAATTTCATAAAATTTGGTAGGCAAGTCGCTTGTATGCGACCCTGGTGCTGATTAGTTTTTGATACGATTGGGGATAAAATAACCAGCCTTTTGTTTTTGCGGAATGGTCCGCAAAAATTGCCTGTATCTACTGTAGCTGCAAAACTAATTGATAAAATTTTGCAAAATTTGGAAGATAAGTCATTTGTGGGTTACCCTGGTGCAGATTAAATATTGGTGTGATTCGGAAAAAATTAATCTGCCTTTTTGCGAAATGGCCCACAAAAATCGTCAAAATCTAAAATAAAAAACAACGTATAGTCAAATATGTCAATTAAATGCTTGTTTTATACGTAATTCTTGACGATGAAAAGAATAAGACCAACCCCATTACACTAGGACTAACCGTTCTCGAGATATTTTAGTCTTTTCGCATTTTCGCTACACCCTCTTGGAAAATAAGTCCAGTTACCAAACTCAGACGAAAAGTGAATTAAAAGTGCAAATTAGTGACATTTAAAATAATTATGGGTGTTATTTCATGCCATTAAACTCCTTTTAATGAATTATTGAAGAAATGAATATGAGTTTGCAGGAAAAGTCATGTGCTGTTCACATCAGATTTTTAAACATTAAATTTCCAGAAAGTAAATAATTAGCAGATGAATCTTTCGCTACACACAGAGCATTTTAACTTTCTTCTAACATAATTAAGTTTGTGTGCCTTTTCGTGTGTCTGTGTCTCTATCTGTTTGTGTCGTCTGTAGCAAAAAATCTAAGCATCGTATGGCCATGAAATCGAATACACAGGTACTTAAGGATCCAGGACAAGCCGGCGCGGAGAGATTTTTTTTTTAAATTCAAATTAGTTCTTTTCTTAATTTATATATCGACAACCGATTCTCATCTTAACCGATTTTTACACAAATCAATTCCTTTGCGACATAAAATAATGCCACAGAGTGTCCATCTTAATACCATCGGAAAGATTCTCTTTCAAACGAACTTTGAACGGAATCCATATGATTAATAAACGAATTTTCATGAATTTTGAAAGAAATACATACTTTTCATGTTTTGAAAACATAATCTATCTATAAAAATAAAGGAAGAATGTCTCTTTGTGAGTCTGTCTGTAGCAGAATACCTAAGAGTCGTACGGCCATGAAATTTGGGACAGGGTACTTTAGAGAGAAAACACTTCATCGAGACTTTTTTGTTGTTGTAGTTGTTATAAACGGGCGTATTATTAAAGCGTTCTTTGCTTTCCTTCACCGGGACATGCAGCGAATTCTCGGAAACCAAAGCACGCTTTAACAACACGCGCGTTTATAACAAAAAAAGTAAATAAAACAATTGCTGTACGGGCGCATATACGACTACACCACAATCGCTCATCTTATATCTCGGGAAATGCCAAATACATTATGTAGAACATTGTAAAAAAAATTGTCTGGTGTACGTGTGTGTTTTGTGCCTGTAGCAGGAAATCTAAGCTTCGTACGATCATGCAATTTAGCACACAGGTATTTTAGGCGTCTCGTTGAGATTTTATTTTAATTCTAATTAGTTTTTCAGTATTTTTAAACTTTTCCACGATTTTAAGCGATTTTCACATAAAGAGGAACGGTTTGAAGAGGAGATTCTGTAAATATATAATTTAAGTAGCAGGCGCTTATTTATGACACGGGCAACGTCGGGTAATTTGTTCCAGTATTCCCCCCCCCCTTTTTTTTGCATAAGACAGTGACATCAAAGTGGGGTACGCGAGTCGATACGTAGGGGAACGCCCAGAAAATTTAATATATCTTTTTTGTATCCCCCTCCCCCCCAAGATAATTTTTTTTTATTGACAGAAAAAAATTTATCAAAGGATAACAAATATTAACATTGCATTTTTAATAGTAATTGCATGTAGTTATTGCATTTTTAAATTACACGATTATGAACACAATAATATTATAATTATGAACACAATAATATTATAAATATGAACACAATAATATTATGATTATATGAATATTATTTTACCAAAACGATCGTTTAGAAGAAAAGTAATTCTTACGCTATTTTAATACATGCTGCATTAGAACCAACGCCTGTTTAGAGAATTAAAAAAATCCTTTATCTGAATTTAACATAAGTGTAAGCGAATCAAAAAAGTTTGGAGAACACTGGTCTAACATACAGTAAACTTCCGATAATCCGGCACGTTCGGAATTTTGCCGGTGCTGAATTACCAAATTTAGTGGAGTTTAAACATAGTGGAGTTTAAACATAGTGGAGTTTAAACATACAAAAATCTCCAAATAAACTCATTTATTCTATTTACAATCCCAATGGACCAAAAATGCCGCTCTCAGAGTCATGCCGGATTATTGAGCGTGACAAACCATTGGATGTCGGATTGACGAATGTTTGCTGTATATCATTAATATTTATCATTTACAGAGAATTAAATAAAAATTAGAATTCTGACGAAATAAAAGTAAAAAAAATCGAAGCCAGCTTACCTCTTCTCAAAGGAATATTGGTGGGTATTGCACATAGAAAAACAAATGTCACGTTACCCGTCAGAAACAGCGCATCTTCTGCGGTGAAGCCACTTTTATGCAACCATATAGATTTATTGTTAAAATTCCTATCATCAACTTCAACTGACTGCCGAAATTTGGGCAGCTGTTGCTGAGTTGCCATGTAGGTCGTTGCCGAAAATGGACGGTTCTTTACATTCGGATTAATATCTTTGAGAAAGTAGATCCTTATCTCGGGATAATCAATGTGGCCGAATTCGAACTTCCACACTGAACCGTCTAAAATGAACGCATCGCTGTAATAATGTCCTTTCGAAATAGGATTGAAAATATTCCACAGGATTGCTGGGCAATATCTCCGTTTCACTAAAACGGGCCTCGCCATTTCGGTGAGCGAATTTGCTTCGGGCGGGAAAACTTATCGAGCCGCATTCGAAATTAGAGCGTTCGTATGAGACTTTAAAATTCACTGTCCAAGATTATTGAATGGAATAACGTAAGTGCAACAGACGAGAAGAATGAAAGAATGTAATCCTATATATTTCTCCAAACAAATAGCTCTGACTGAAAAAAGTGACATCACATCCTTATCACATCGTTATGGCATACGTTTTTGAGATCGCGTTCGATGAAGTACAGGGTTTCACATCCGTTGCAATCAATACATTATGAGGGAAATCTGATGTGGGCAGCGCATGACGTTCTCTACAGACTCAAATTCTTTTATAATTCTTTGAAAATTTCAGCAAATTATGTTCGGTAGTTTTTAAAATTAAAATTAAAATAATAATGACACCCATATAATATGAAGAGATCACGGAACCCACTTCAAAATAAAATATGGCATCCATCTTGTGTCAAAATCATGATTTTCCATGTTCTTTTAAATTTGTATTTAGCGTTGCATCCGTTCTAAAACCGCTTTATTTTTGCGTATTTTCTGTGCATCTATATTCTGTGCCAACGCAATTACAATATTTTTGAGTTTAAACTTTGATTATTTCTACAACGAAGCCTAATTTTAATGGATGCATAATATTAATAAGTGATTGTAAAATGAGTTGTATAAGAATTGCTGAATATTTTTCACGCAAAATTATTTAACTCTGGAGTCTGGAATAAAAGTGTATAAATAAAATTTTCACTGCTTTTACATAGAGAACCAGACGATTTATATTTCGATGATGTCATTTAAATAAAGTTCATTTTTTATGAAGTTTTAGGTTTTCAAGTAAAATAAATTATTGTCGTTCTGTGATAATTAAAAATATCGCCTCTGAATGTATCGCATTTTAGAAATTTTTAAATGAAATTGCATTTCAGTTCTTGTTTTGCTTTATGCAATAATTTATATTACATAATATGAGAAATTAAGCATTTTTTAGGGGAAAACATGTGTATGCAAATTAAAATTCTTAGTTTAAGCATAATTTAAGATTTAAAAAATCTGATGTGGGAAACACATGACTTTCCTTATATAATGCAATGAATTTACTACTTTAACAGTAAAAACAATAGGTTATTCTTATAGTAGATATATTCTTTCCAAGATATTGAATTTTCGTCAATTAGTCATCATTTTCATTGATTTAGCCTTATTTTTATCCATTTGGCGAGTTTATCGTTAATTTAGCAACATTTAAACAAGTCGCCAAGTTGGCGACATTTCACCAAATTCGTCGCCGAAATTTCGCCAAGCGTTATGGATGGAGAAATAAGTTATTCTTACAGCAGAAAAATGACTATTGGCGTTCAAATACAAAAGTATTACTCAAAGTATCTTTTTTCATGAATGGAACGAGCTAGATCCGCCAGAATGATGTCAAATTTATCGCATGATATTACATATGAAAAGTGAATATGTTTCTCAGTAGGTAATACTTTTTTTTATTTTACATGATTTTTTGTTAATTTTTTGAAAAATGTGCAATATCTCAAGAACGGTTCATGCTAGCTTTCTAAAACTTGTGTCAATCGTTTTCTAATGAAAAATTACATAAGAAACGTCTATTTGCGTAACTTTATTAAAGGTTTTGATTTTTTAATGATTTTTTCAAATAATTTTTCAAAAAAACAATAGGCTTCCAGTATTCACGGATTGTGATTTTTGTACTAAATTTCGTTCGAATCGGTCCATTCATTCGTCAGTTATTGTCTTCACAGACTCACTGACTGACACACACACACACACAAACAGACATCTTAAAAATGTTCGATTCGTGATCAGGGATGCTTGAAACGTGCTCTCCCGTCGAAAACTCGAATTCGAATTTTCGACCCCGGCACAATACTTTCCTTATACATTATTGTACATAAGGAAAGTAAAAAATACGATTTTTTTTTTTTATTGTACCTTGACGAAAATGAAAATAAGTCTTACGTTGCAATCGCATCAATATCATCCAATTATCTGTATTAAAATAAAAGTAGGAAATAAGGAAGGATGTTACATTTTTTCATCCTGCGTAGAGGCTTTTCCCGCATGACAGGATATTGCCTGCAACGATATCGCTGTTTACAGTAGTTCCACGGAAGCTGTTCTTCTTTATGTTCGTATAAACTACCGGAATTTGCCCGCTAACGGTTGCAAAATATAGAACATGGGCACGAGCGTAAAAAAACAACCTGCGCAGTAGAATGCGCAGAAACGTAAGGGCAAAAGAGCATTATTTTTACCATAGCGTGTAATGATAAATGGACTATAATAAACTAAACCCATTAAACATCGAAATTTATCTTTGGAATGAATATACGTTATTTAGAATACTTAATAACAACATATGTTTAAAGAATTCATTTGCTAAAGTGCACTTTCAGCGATTTTAAGTGAATGTACACTATTACTCATTTTTAACGTAGTCACTAAATAACGTTCTAAAGATGTATACATTTACTACCAAATTCTGCAATGTATATACGAACATGAAGGGAAAGATATATAACGATTTTCCTTTAAAAAAAAAAAACTCATGTATATATTTTAATGAAAATGAATATTTTATTTTTCGGTTAATTAAAATTACCCATCCAAGAAGATAAATTTAGATATATCTTACTAAAATGAGAGGTTAAGCGATTGTCAGTTTCTAAAGTAACCGTTTTTAATACAGAAATAATGAAAATTTCTATACTGCTAAGCAAACGAGTATTTTGTTTTGGAAACGTAAGGGCAAAATTGTTCATGTGAGGTCACGTGCCCATGTTCTATTGCAACCATGGAGTTTAGAAAGGAGATGATAAAACTCTTGTAGATGAAACGCATGAAAATGCCATAATGCTTCAAAAGTTATATCTAGGTGTCGCTAGAGTTGGTTAACACAACAGAAAGGCATAGTATTTAATATATGTCTATTAAATTATTTTTAAATTACTGGTTTTCTAATTATGATTATAATTAACCAGTATTTTTTCATAGTTGTATTATATGTAGAATACAGAATATAAGGAGTTAAAATAAATTGCAAAGTAAAATAATTTTAAATACCTAGGAATACTCTTTATTGGTTTTAAATCTAATTCGTATTGCGCTAATTTATTTTTACAAAATTGACAGTTTATATAAATATTTTAGGCCTTTCGCCATAGAAATATATACAACTGCTGAACTACTTATCTTACCCCAGCGCCACCTGAATTACTGTCTCAAACGATATTGGCGTTTTTTTAATATGAAGTTTAAACTTTTTTACTTTTATCTCAATGATTGCACCCAGTTCTTACAGCAATCAGTTTTTTAACAAGTTTTGAGCCCCAGACAGCAGTCACAAAATTTCGCAAAACAACAAAATGGCTCGAAGTTTAGCGTGAGCAGGTCGAGTGAGTCCCTTTTCGGAGTGGAAACTAATTGTGAAAATTGCATCAAAATCGGAGCAAGAGTCACTAAGATAGATAAAAATGAGGATTTGAGAAAGGGTGGGTGCCCCCTTCCCTTCCCTTTTTACCATGGTCACCCCCCATACTACAAAAGTAAAAGAGGGGAAATCAATTCTTTTTTGGCTTGTTTGTTTCAAATTCAATTCGAATGTGATTTATTTCTACATATTTAATTACGATCTTAGTTAAGGGTAAAATTATTTTATGGCGACCACATGACTCTCTCTCTGGACTAAAACTTGTTTGTCTCCTTTGATGTTTCCTTTGTACTAATATATTTTGTTAATTCTCTTTTAAACACTAAACAAGGAAGTTAATAAGAGATAAGGACTAACACACAACTTATGAATTTTTACTTTCTCTATATAATATAAAGAATGCTCTGTATAGTACACTATATTATGTGTTGTATAGAAAGTACTATGTATAGTAGTATAGAGAACACTATGTATAGTAGTATAGAGAATACTATGTATAGTACACTATATTTGTGTATAGTATAGAAAATAGTATCTATAGTAGTATAGCGAATACTATATATAGTATATACTATAGTATAGAGAATATATAGTATGAAGAAAGTATTGTTTTCACAAAAATTCTTAAATTCCAGATTTTGATGTCAATATATATTTTAGGACCTCCTAAACACGTTTTGACTATTTTTGAAGTGATATTCGTTTGTCTGCCTGTGGTCGATTTCTGGCATACACGATAGCAGCCACGAATATTAATGAATTTTCACGAATCTTTGAATGAATTTTCAGAAAACTTCAATGATCTAGAAATAGATAGAATTCTTTTAAATTCGAGCGAAAAATTTCGAAATTATATATTTTTTTTAACTTGGCAGTATAGGATAAAATTTGACATAATCATGAATAAAAGGAGGGTTTTATGATTCAATGATGACGAGGCTTAATAGTTTTAACCACTGTTGTGAAAACAGCCGTCCTACAAATTTTGTGTTAGTGACATCATTAGCCCCCTCAGGGCGCAAATTACCCTGCCCCCAGGGGCCTACATTTGCAAGTATAGTATCAATCGAAATATTTTTTCAAGCCCTATAGAGTAAAGGGCTACATTACATTTAACACGCTATAATTGTAATCATTTGGACCGATTTTTTAAACATTCTCTTGTAAAATTCGAAAAAAAAAATCCCACAAGCTACTTAAAATTGGATTCTGGTACTAGAAAGTGAAGTTCAGCCACACTCTAGTTAATTTAATTATCTTTTAGAACATGGGCTCTCAATGGGACGCGATATTATTGGTTATATGGAGGAACGTTTGAATTTAATCGCTATATTCCAAACGACATGAACAAATAGCGCAAATATAGCCGGATAAGTAAATTCCTTTGAAATTATCATTGAAGAAGTACCAAAACACTTTTACGCAACGCTGTTCTCCAAAAAGAAATTTCCAAATGTTATCCAAGAAGTTATCTAGGTTATTATATTAGTCTGTATCTCGGTGGATAAAATTGATTTCAAATATTTATGGTTGCTTACTGCCCTAGCCAGTGACGCCACCGGAAAATTTTTCTTGGGGAGTGGGGAGGTAACTTTCCAAATGTTCTAATCTTAAGAATCAATATTTTAAATTGTTTCTGATATGCGTGATGATCTTTTTGGAATAATCTTTATCCTCATTTGAAAAAACGGATATATTTAGATTATTAAGGAAAACAAATCTAATTTTCTAAAAAATTGAATTGCATTGAATTATCATCAACGTGGCAACATTTGCGTTAAGCCTCCAAGTTGTGTACATTGAAAGTCAAATGAGTGGTCAAGTTCGCTAAGTTTATCACCATACAAATATACTGTATTTTCTTATGTGTTATTAATAATTAAATTCTGTACATTCCCAGATGCGGCACCTAGAGTTGCAAAGACGGGAAAAACCCCGGTTTATTTCCGAGAATAAACCGGTTTTTTTGGAAAAGGAATTTTGAAAGTTTCTAAAAAGTGGGAATTTTCAGTCATTGTATTTTGTATTGTAAAAGAAAGTGTACCACCCCAAACTAATATTTATTTTTTGCATTCGGAATTGTAAAGTACTGAAGCATGGAAAATTGAGAGAGATGTGTTAGATCCAAAAGAAATATTTAAATTGTGTGACTTTTTTATTATGTTCTAGCCGCCTTTGGCGACCAACCTGTTCGCTACCCTTGAAAATTCTGACCGTGGCAAACTCGCTGGCGCGACCTACCAGAAAGGTGTAAGGTAACTGTTTGGACGGCCAGGAAGTGCCACACAATTTAGACCAGAATCCAGTAGGGGAGGCATCCACAGGGACCGTATCCTACTTCCCCTACCATCAACCTCTCGGAAGGACTTACGGACCCACATGTTTAACGTGATCATACTCCACGTGAACTCGGCGGCAGTTTTGGCAGCGTGCAAATCCAGCGCGCAAACCATCGGACTACCGCGCCCGAAATGTGCCAACAGCACGCGGTGTTCCCAGGTGGTCACCCACCCAAGTACTAACCGCGCCCGATGCTGCTTGACTTCGGTGATCTAACGAGAACACAGGTACTTTTCAGCACGGTAGGGCCGTTGGCCTCTACAAATGCATGTTGTTGAAGTTGAAACCCAGACCGTCCGACCTACCAGAAAGGTGTAAGGTAACTGTTTGGACGGTCGGGAAGTGCCACCCAATTCAGACCGGAACCCAGTGGGGGAGGCATCCACAGGGACCGTACCCTCCTTCCCCTACCACCAACCTCTCGGAAGGACTTTCGGACCCACATGTTTAACGTGATCGTACTCCGCATGAACACGGCGGCAGTTTTGGCAGTGGCATTTTCTAATCTACGAGAATATAAGTAGTACAGGTATATTGGCCGGGCCTACCGAGTGCAATTCCCACGCGCTAACCACTGGGCTACCGCGCCCTCAACCCCGTGGAGTTAACAAAGTTTGTTTTAGTTTAATAGCGTTAAAACCATGATTCAATCATTTAAATTTTTTAATGACCATATGCTAAGCTCCTAATTCCATCATTTAAAATATAACGTAATTTTCTAATTAATATAGCAATTTCATATAAATATAATAATTTCACTCTGTATACTGTTACCACCAACCGATGTATACAATACATTACCACAATTCAATACACCATAATTCAATCATCTATCCCGGACAAAATTTATTTTCATCAAAATTAATCAAGAACACGCTTATTATTTTTAACTCTCGTTGTCTAAATCAAAACCTTACAAACTTCAGACGATTTTCAGGACAGTCTCAAATATACCACCAAACACCAGCGCGCAAAACGTCGCTATAGAAACGCCGTGCTTGTGCGGGAAGTGGGAAGTTGATATCTTATTGAAATTAAAAAACATTAGTTCATTAAAATCGGGATCCTGCGGTTATTTATAATTATTTCTTGACCAGATTGGGCTTGTAAGAATGCCTGATCTTTGAGCTTTCTAAAAATGTAAATTATTAGTTGAAAAATCTCGATACTCCTTCGGATGCGAGGATTTAAAAACGAAAGTTCGTTTTTTTTTAGTCGAAAGTGACTTTTGTTTTAAAATCTTTAAAAAATATTAAAATTTGTCCCTGAGATTTGAAATGGATATATTTTTACTCACAATTGTCTGCTCTTTTCGGTCGTGTGATTTGTTTTTTCTACGATGTCTGGATGGTGGAGAAAAAAGGGCAAAAAGAGAAAAAACGGCCGAAATCGCATAAAACATTAAATAACAAAACAAATAATTAAAATTTTAAAAATCGGTTTTGACGTGTCGCCCCCCCCCCCCCCCCGAGTCTCCGATTGCCAAATTTCGTAGCTCTCCGACGAGCGATTGCTGAACCTATAGTGTATAAAACACACACACACACAGACAGACATTGACTTTTATTATATAGATAAAAAAGAAAAGTAATTCCACAAATAAATTGTAATTTAATTTGCAGATATTTTATAAGTAAAAATCACTCTGAGCGATCCAATACTTATTACGAAGTGATTAATTCATTCATATTCATTTAATATTGAACGATAATAAGAAATCTATATTAGTCGCAATAAAATATTAATAATTTTGTGACGAATATTAATTTGTCCATTTTCAACAAAATTTTTGTAATTTCAAATTTTCAAAATTTTTTATTTCAACAGACTTTGCCTTTAATAATACAAGAATTTGATAAATTTATCTAAATGGTGATCCTTCTTTAAGGTTTAAACTGCGTAATGTGCTGGATTAGCCAGAGCATATAAGAAACGCTTGAATTAGTTTCTTCCCATCAAAGTTTCCAATGTTTCTAAAATTTCCGGTTTATTCCCAAAATTCCCAGGTTTGTTCTTAAAATTTCCGGGTTTTTTGCAACTCTAAGGGCACCCCTTAAAAAATTCCATACCTTTGAGCCTTGTAGAGGAATATTTTAAAAATTATTATTGATGTACCAACAATGGAGGATTCGAATCAGACCCTGCGTTTGGTCTCTCCAAAGATATATTCCTTTGTATTCAGAAATGCTGTCCAAGGTCTTAGAGTGTATTTGGAGGATATATCTCCTGTTAATTGCAGAGAGCCCCGAAGTATGACTGCAGTAGAGTATTTATTAATATTTGCTAGGTTTGGGATAATCCTTTCTTACTATAATTGGCTGGTCCAGCTGTCAAACAAGCAGAGAATATCGCATAGTACGGAGTAAATACGCTCAGCTCAGAACGACTAATAAGATGCTTAACTTAATATAGCTGAATCTGCTTAATGATGGTGATTTTAATAAAATTACATTGAATAAAACAATTATGAAGGAGTATATATAGGGTTGAAAATGGTGTGTACACTTCAATTTTGACGGAAGTATTAAGCATTTTTGATATCTTTTAAATATTTATTTCGTACAGTCATACGAATTTTCGGAGAAATCTGAAGTGATATCTCCAGAACTGGAAATGGAAATTTTTAGCTAACCCCCTTCAACCCCTTCTGGAATTCGATGTTGAATTCATATCAGTTAATCATCTAAGCTGTATCTATAGCCAATTCTGAGAAATGAAATGTTTAAGGAAATTATTTAAACAGGAAGTGAAAATCCTTATTGAACCCCCCCCCCCTCTCCCAGCCGTTATCTTCTGGAATTTGATGCTGAATGAAAATAAGTCATCACCTGAGTTCTGGCTATACAGTGAGAAATAGATTGTTTACGGAAAAAAATTCGTAAAAATAATAGTATGGTGAATTTTTGTCACCAATAACTAATTTGTTAAATCAATGTATGCTAAAGTGCGTGTGTTAGTCTGTATATATATATATATATATATATATATATATATATATATATATATATATATATATATATACAAAGGGTTAGGTTTTTCGAGTTACATCAAACCTTTTTATTATATATATATATATATATATATTAAAAAAAAGTAGCTAAAGCCGTCCCTGCTGTTTGACGCAGAAACTATTGCATATAAAAATATGAAATTTGGTACACTTGTAGGAAAAGCTTTGGGAAATACGCTGAATTAAACAGTTTTTTGATATATATTGCAGTTTAAGAAATACTTAATGTCAAAGACAAAATATTTTAGTTGCGAGTTCGCGGCCTGGATAGACTAATAACAGTAAGACCACAAATTTGTGCAGGCAGGTAGGTACCCACATGGGTGAATTTTTCCAGGACGGAGCCCCTTTTTTAATTTCGATGTAGTTTTTCAGATATTTTATTTTTTATGCTCTTCTGTAGTGTCTGTAGTCTCTACATTTTTTCGTATCGGCAAGTCTAGCGATTTCTCAGACTCGTATCGTAAAAACTATAGCTTACAAAAATATGAAATTTGGTACATTTATAGAGAAATAATAAAGTAACACGATGAAATAAACCGTTTACCGATTTAAACTTTAGTTTGGCATGAAATACCCCGCGAAGCGAACTCAGGATCAAGGAATTCAGTTTTGGTTTCCCTGGCCTAAGAAGAATCCCTGCTTTTACCTCCTGTGGAAAATAGGTAGGATAGAAAAAGAAATTTTTTAAAGTAGAATTTGCAGCAGAGATAGGTATAAAGCGAGCGCAGTGAGTTGGAGGCGAAGCGTTGCGAACAGGGGGCAGAACCAGCCCCTTAGTATGTATATATATATATATATATATAGTTTGAAATTCCAATGATAGAATAGAGAGAAATATATCCATCTATTCAAATTTATATCTTTTCTTAATTAAATTTTTGTTATTTTAATATTTTGGGCCTCCAGCATTTACCATTCCTTTGATGTACATGCTTGGATTGTATGTATCATTCTTATAAACTGTTAATTTAATTCCCATGTTTTGTTGCTTATATCCACTTATGGTATAAAATTAAGATCAAATTTAATTCTCTGGTATCCTTTTTTTCCTTTTGCATAATTTACTTTACAACATAGTTGGAAAATGTTTATGACTTTGTTCATTCATTCTGTCTGTCTGTCTGTCCGTTAGCACGATAACTGCCGTAAAAATGACTTTATCAAAATGAAATTTAATAATATATAATAATAGTTTATATAAAATAAATAATAACAGTTTATATATTATTGAAGTTGGAAAGTGTTTCATAATCAATGCTTTATACATGATTGATCTTTCTTGTTAGATATAATATTTCAAATCCTCTTTGACGGGTATCATTTAGCCTCTTTAATGTTATTGAATTAGAATATGCCACATATTTCATGTGCTATATACTAGTCTCTCTCTCTCCCCCTCCCCTCTCTCTCTCCCCCTCCCCTCTCTCTCCCCTCCCCTCTCTCTCCCCCTCCCCTCTCTCTCTCCCTCTCCCCCCTCCCCCCTCTCTCTCTCCCCCTCCCCCTCTCTCTCCCCTCCCTCTCTGTTACTAATATTGCAATCAGTCGATATCATTTAATTAGTATAATATCAGTCGTGTTTAAAATCACTAGAACTCTAGTGATTTTAAACATAATCGAATGTTCTGAAAACACCATAGTTTTCGAATACATTTTTGAAAGGGAAAAAAAAAACATTACAATATCAGGACCTTCAATAATGGTAAATAAATTATCATTTCAGGCGTAATTTTTCATTAGAAAAGGAATGGCGTAAATTTTAGAACTCTAGCACGAACCATTCTCGAGACATTGCCCGTTTTTCAAATACATCTATCACAAAAATTGCATAAAATTAAAAAGTAGTAAGTACATGAAATATGTTAACTTTTCACATACATTATTATGCAATGCAACATATCTGTTAACATAGTTTCCTTTCATCTAGTTTGCTCCTTTCACGTTAGAAGATACTTTTTGTAATAGTTTTATACTTTGACGTCCAAGAATACGCCAACAGATATTTACTTCGCGGAGAGGAATGTTGTAGGTTTTCTTGATCTGACGAAGGGGATTTCAGCGTATCCTCGAAACAGCTGTATGCTGCATTATTTTTTTATTTGTATTTATTTACTTTGCTCTAGTTTCCCCTATCCATCGGACAAAATGTGTTTCACTTATTGATACATTAAACGACTTTAAGAGTCTTGTCCGTCCTCTTTATAGTAAAAGTGAATTTTTCTAGATACTTGACACAGAACGCGTATTAATTAGTTGAAGAGATATTCAAAGTTCGAGGTCAAAGAGCGATCAAAACCGTCTAAGTGCGAACATTTGCTATTCTAACGAACATCTGAAAAAAGAAAAAAAATCCTCTTTACTAGTCAATGCTTTCATTAAAATCAATTGTAATTATTATATATTAATATGAAGATCATATGAAGAATGTTAATAAGAATTTAAAGTGAATAAAGTTGCCAAATGAAACGAAAATACAATAAAAAGGCAAATTGGTTATAATATCAGAAAAGTGTCCATGTTATTTTCTGCAATTAAACTCTATTTAATGCATAAAGAATTAAAAAATGACAAAATGATATTGAATCAGCAGGGACAGTCATGTGCTGCCCATATCAGATGTTTTTTATTATATAAAACCGATCGTTTAAGTTTCAAACGATGGATTCTTAAAACTAAAACTCAAAATTTAAATTAAATTTTTATATGTAAATACTGTATTTAACTTTTCTTTATTCAATTTGGAAAAGCAAATCTCGTTATTACGACAGCCTTCTATAATCACCGTTCGTAAAGTCGCCAACTGTACTTTAATGACCACACTATTATTGACATTGAATTAACATCAAGTAAATTGAAATATGGCGCTTTGTTGACTTATTGGTCAAAATAGAATAATGTTACCAATGCATCCTCTGGAATCGTGGGTGTGCATGCAGAATACAAGAATGAGTCCACATTTCTGGATAACTAATACGTTTATACACAAGCACAGCGTAAACAGGAACAGTATACAGTAAAATAGCACTTAAATGCTGCACTCATTTCACAAAATAACAGTTATTATTCCAAAAACATTGACGAAAGTCATTTTACAAAACAGTCGCTACTATTTTCTAAACATTGACAAAAATCACAGTTCAATGTAGCTCGTATCAAGTCAACTGCTCACGAACGGAGTGATAACTCCTTTTATAGTCTCTATAGAAACTTCTGGAATTCTCTCATATATCAAAGAATACTTGTCATTTCGCTGTTTTTCTCGAACCTTCGAGAAGTCGCCCAATGTCGCCGAATTAGCGATAAATTGCGAAATTTGGCAACCCTCCTCCTCATTTCAACTTCAGGAAACCCCAGACAAGTCATGGGAAAGGATGCCTGTACAGGTGTTTTCTCCATTTGGTGTTCGAAAGAGACTCCAAAGCGTTTTGCAAATTCGCAACAATAATAACTATTAAGCAGAATAATCAATAAACAGGTGTCACTAAACAGATTTTAAAAAGACATTTCTCTGCTATTTTGTTATTCCGCCAATTAAAGTTACCGCACAATTTCTCTTCTTAAAATTAAAGTCCTCTCCACACATGAAGAACTTTAAACCCCTCCAGTGCTCAACAAACATCCATAAAATCTTTCGTCGCCACATAGTCTAGATTGAATTCACATCCGAAAATTTACTGCGCAAGTTCTCTTAGAATAAGACTATACTCAGACTTTTCTCAAAATGCTCGTAAATTTAAAACTTTCATCAGCCAGAATATCTATCTTGACATGCAGTTGAGTTCTATATAGAGCTTGAAGATTGCTTGAAGTTCTAGCGGAGTTTCGAACTTTTGACTTGACTTTGGTATAATCCATTTTATAAAATGACATAACTAGTGATTCGATTGCAAAATCTGATGTGGACAGCACATGACTTTCCTTATATAATGCAATGGATTTACTACTTTTACAGTCAAAAAATAATGTGTAAGATCCACGGAACTGTGTTTTTAACGATGAATTGTACATTTGACGATTTTCCGAATGACAACATGCAAAACTATTAAGTAACCAACAAACTTATATTTCGCGCAACTCTACATAAACAATTATAAATATTGATACCATCCTCAATAAGAGATATAGTTCATATATTAAAATATTTTAATAATTAATACCTCAATTAGGCGTCATTTTCATTAATGTATCGTCATTTTTGCAATTTTGACGATATTTTCGTCAAATTATTCCCCCAAGTTCCCCAAATACGAGACATCAGCAAGTGTTACAGGCAAATGGAGAGAAGAGCATTTCTTATATACTTTCACCAATGAGTCGCCATTTCATTGATTCAGAGCCAGTTTCATCAATTTGGCGAATTTTTATTAATTGGGTGACATTTTCGTCAATTTGGCAACATTTAAAAAGTCACCAAGTTGGAAATATTCCAAAAAATTCGTCACCAAAATTTTATCCAAGCGTTAAGGACGGAAAAATAGGTTATTCTTATAGTACTCGTAAATTCTAATTATTTTTTCCAAGATATTGAATTTTCGTCCATTAGTCGTCATTTTCATTGATTTAGCGTCGTTTTTTTTTCATCAGTATGGCGACATTTTCGTTAATTTGGCAATACTTAAAAAATCGCCAAGTTGGCGACATTCCTCCAAATTCGTCGGAAAATCCCGTCAAGCGTTATGGACGGAGAAATAAGTTATTCTTATAGCAAATAAATGACTATTAGCGTCCAACTACAAAAATATTACCCAAAGGTATTACCCAATTTACATAAATGGAACGAGCTAAATCCACGAGAATGATGTCACCAAATTTATCGCATGCTATTACATATGAAAAGTGAACACATTTCACAATAGTTAATACATATTTTTTTATTCTATGTGATTTTTTGATAAATTTATTTTAATAATGTGCAATATTTCGAGAACAGTTCATGCTAGCGTTCTAAAGTTTATATCAATCGTTTTCTACTGAAAAGTTACATAAGAAATTACTATTTGCGTAACTTTTTGAAAGGTTTTGACTTTTTGAGGATTTTCCCAAAATTTCACTCTAAAATTTAGTGGGGTTCTGAACATTCGATTGTGTTTAAAAACAATTGACTTCCAGTATTCACGGTTTGTAACTTTTGTACAAAATTTCGTTCGAATTGCTTCATTCGTTCGTCAGATATCGTCTCCACACACACACACACAACCTCAAAAACGTTTGATTCGTGTTCAGGAATGTTTGAAACGTGCTCTCCAGTGAAAAACTCGAATTCTCGACCCCGTCACAATGCTTTCCTTATACATTATGCTATGTATATAAGGAAAGTGAAAGATCACATCAGCCTGCTTAATGAAATAGTCCTTTTGCCAGAAAAATTAACTAGTGTGTGGCTCAACTCGACCGTCTCATACCAGAATTTACTTTAGTGGATCTTTATGGTTTTTCACTACGCCACCAACAGATGGACAACAAACAGAGATAGTTTATCCTTAAAGATTTTCCATGAATTAAAATAATTTTAATTTATGCGGATTTTATTAAGGACACCAGAAACTAAAATCCTTGATCACTGTACTAAATTTCATAGCTGTGAGTCTTTATGGTTTTTCACTACACCACCAACAGATGAACAGCAAACAGAGATAGTTTATCTATAGAGATTCCTCCCGGATTAAAATGATTTTAATGTAAACGGATTTCATTACATACAACAGAAACAGAATCCTTCAATTAACAATCGATTATTCAAAACATGGATCTATCTAGATGTGTTAGTTTTAATTAAGGTATAAAGCAAAATTCTATGCATTTCTATTCCAATTCCTAAACGAGTAAAATATCTCTTAATCTAGTATTAAAAGAGAAATTACCGAGGGCCTCACTTTGCGATTCAAATCGCCCACTCTGATTGCAAATCTTCTGAAATTTAAACGGCCAATACCGTCAAGCTGCTCCGGTAAACTTTGTGTTTGTCTCGTATAAGCCTCACTTCTGCTTGGACACTACATCCCGGACAGGTTCCCATTTATTAAACTCCCATTTGCCCCCAGACATCCAAGAGGCTGCTTACATCGAAGACTCGAGTGGAAATGTATCTGAAACAATTCTCACCAAGACGTCGTACAATGATGAGGTAAGTCTTCGGTGTACTTATTGAGAATCAAGGCCGTAAGGTAATATATGGACATCAGAAAGTTCTGGACTGTATTGGCAATATAATTTGATATTAATTAGGGATTTAAATGGTAAGGCAGTGCAACGACGCCATATTCGACTCGGGTTAAGTCAAAACGTAGATATAGCAACCACGGGGGGGAGGGGGGGCTGATAAAGATAAACTTAAATCTGAATTCAACGAAATCGGCTAAGGACATAATTTAAAAATTTAAAGCATTGGTACTGTATAGATTTTTCATGTCTCCTTACAGACCCGCTCACACACATTTTAGCTTTGAAAATATGGATATATCGCCATAGTAGTAGTAAAACTTATAACAGTGTAGCATATAATCGTTTAGGTATTAATATATTACTATATTCAACTTAAAGGTGTAATAAAGAAATTATTTAATTTATATTGTTACGAATACGTAAAAATGCTTCGTAGCACATTGCTTCTTCCCTAAGCAAAAACACATTCACAGTGTGAAAGTCCAGGTTGCTGGACCTTGGCGACACATTTTGTGGCCTTGGTTTCACATTTGGCGAAAAACTGCAGATTGGCGAGTTTTGGAATACACTCGAATATTCTCATTATCTCCAATGCAAATTGTAGATAATGAGATTTTCTATTGATTTCTATGGAAAAGTATATAAAGCAATAATCGTGGAGTTGACGTAATGCGAGTCAAAGTGAATCGGCGAAATACGTCAATGTTTTCAGAGCAGAATCTGCTGGGTTTTTTTTTATGATTTCATTTAATTGATGGTTCATTGAACCTGACAGCTATTTTGCGATCTTCTAAGTCAGCAATCGAATTATTAGCTGTATATTTTTTCCTGTTTACGCTTATAGGTGATTTTAAATAAAAGCTTTGGTTATCCAGAAATTCAAACACATTTCTGTAACCTGAGAATACACCCACGAATCAAGGGGATACATTGTAGCAGATTGAAATTGGCCCAGTAAGGTTCTATCCAGTGGTCGATACTATAAATGTGCAAAGATTCAGCCTTCTAGACTTCTAGAGGATTTGGAAGACAAAAATCCGTAAGATAATTATATATATATAGTGATACCTTTCAATACATTTAGAGTGAGAAAGTGAAAAAAAAGATGCTCTTCAGCCAGAATATTGCTCAGTTTCTATGCTCTCATATAACATGCCCTATAATTAGAATATTAGATGCAGTATTTTCAGTGTCATGCGAGTAAATGCATAACTTTACGTAACATTTGCTGCCTAATTAAAAGAAAAAGATTCTGCTCTCTACCGCAATCATTCGCATTCTGAAACATTTTAAGATATTTCTCCCAGATATATATATATATATATATATATATATATATATATATATAATCGATAGGTTCGTATATTTGTTTAGATTCCAGGTATCCTTTTTTCCTTTTATTTTTTCTTCTTTATGTATGTTGTCCAAGTAGAAATAGTTTATAGATATAATCTATCTATTTCTTCAGAAACATACATTTTTGTGTTTGCTTCTACAAGACACTTGGACTTGAGAAAGAGTTTTGAAGAAGTGAACAAATCCTGATTTAGGCCTAGACCTTGTCCACGTGTATAGCGTTTGTGCTTGGATTTCGTCTGTTTTTCTTTTATCAACTCCATACCATTGTTTTTTGATACTTTTCTTTGACTCAATGATTCGAAATTTGTATTTTTTTTTTCAGTTGCTTGAGGATTTGCTGATTTATACTTTTATTTTGTAAGCTCGTTAGAAGGTTAGGTTTTTCGAGTTACAGCTTCTCACTTTTCTTTCATTGGACCTTCAAACTTATATATATATATATATATATATATATATATATATAAAGTCACTCCGGAGGTTGGCTTCAGCCAGGGCTGGCGTGTAGGAGTGCAATGCCGCGGAATTTATGACATGCATGTTGACAACTGGGGTGTAAGGTCACAACCCCTTACCGCCATTAAGTAAGCTTCTCGCTAAGCCTCCCTTCTTTTTCAAATTTTAAATGCTTTTTATACTTTTTATATTTATATCGTGTATAGTATTTGTAGCTGCTTTGCGCGCATAAATGCTATAACACTTCAATATCTTTAATAATTCCAATTTCCATCTTATATATATATTATATATATATATATATATATATATATATATATATATATATATATATATATATATATATATATATATATATATATATATATATATATATAAGGAATGCATACATATATTAGATGGCATTTTTCCCCCTCTAAAAGATATATTGCTGACATTAGAAAATTTAAATAAAGAGAAGTTTGAAATTCACTTCAACTTGTAGCTATACGGTGTATTTCAGAATTTACGCTCGGAGATTTTTCTCGTCTGTGGTTGCTCTCGGATCCAGTCCTTCCATTGAAAAAATCATCAGAAAGGAAAAGACAGCAGCATTATCAGGGTCGTAGCCAGCGACGGAATAGAAGAGGGTCTGGAGCGATGTTCAAAGGGGGGGCTCAACAGTCTTAAAGGAGGGGCTCACCAAAAACACAATCATCAGCATTTATAAACCATAAGGGTTACTATTATATATTTCAATTCATATAAATTATTAACAAATAACTGCATATTTTTATTTGCAAGCTAAGAGCTGATTATTGATATCCATATAGCTGGTATACATCAATAATATATAATAATTACACTTGATTTTAATGTAAGCATTAACTGGTAATAAAGCTGTTAATAATTTGTAAAAACATTCTGAAAGTTAATATAAGTTAATGCTTAATATTAACTCTTATCTACTTATCAGTTTATTTTGACTATTATGTATAACAATGAACCCCACAATAATACAAAAATATCCTAGATATTATTGCCATAAATTTTAAATTAAATATGTAAATAAACTGATCATTAATATAATCACAAATGCAGCCAAATTAAAAAATCTTTAAATCGAATTAATTTATAAAACAAGAAAGATCAATCATACATGAAGCATTGATTATGAAACACTTCCAACTTCAATGCAATTTTATACAAACATCTCTAAAATGCGATACATTCCTCGGTAATATTTTCAAAATTGTCACAATACTACATTAATTTATTATATTTGTAAACTTCATCGAAGAAAATGAACTTCATTCAAATGACGGCATTGAAATATAAATTGCCTGGTTTAAACATCTCTAAAATGCGATACATTCCTCGGTAATATTTTTTAAATTATCATGCCACTACAATAATTTATTATATTTGAAAACTTCATCGAAAACAAATGAACTTTATTCAAATGACGTCATCGAATATAAATCGCCTCTATATAAAAGCAGCATTTCATTCATAACCATTTTTCCAATCGTTTAATTCATCACAATACTATAATAATTTATTTTATTTAAAAATTTGAAAAATTGTTATCTACCATATTTATTTTAAAATGTGAAACCTTTCTTATATATAAAATAATTAAACTCTTGGAAAGATATTTATTATATAATATATCGCTTTTTTCTTTCTGGAGGATATAACGCGAGTCAGAATTTAATTGAATTTGTTTTTCTCCCTATATTAAGTAATTTTTATTTTAAAAACTACCTAACATATTTTACTGAAATTTTTTTATATTTTTTATGGGATAATTTGAATATTTCCTAAAATTTTCGAAGCAATTTGTGAATTTTAAATTCGCTTAAAAAATGTTTGAAACATTAGGTCCCATAGGGTTCAATGTATTTCATTTTTTCAACCAGGGTTCACTAAAAAACTAATTGAGTGATATTATTCACTAGCCGCCTTTGGCGACCAGCCTGTTCGCTACCCTTGAAAATTCTGTACGTGGCAAATTCTAACCGTGGCACACTCGCTGGCGCGACCTACCAGAAGGAACGACCTACCAGGAAGTGCCACCCAATTTAGACAGGAACTCAGTGGGGGAGGCATCCACAGGGACCGTACCCTCCTTCCCCTACCACCAACCTCTCGGAAGGACTTACGGTCCCGCATGTTTAACGTGATCGTACTCCGCCTGAACACGGCGGCAGTTTTGGCAGTGGCGGGAATCGAACCCGGACCTACCTAGTGCAAATCCCGCGCGCTAACCACTGGGCTACCGCGCCCTCCGCGACAATCTCCATAACCTTCTTTTTATTCACCCAATTTAGACCGGAACCCAGTAGGGGAGGCATCCACAGGGTCCGTACCCTCCTTCCTCTACCAACAACCTCTCGGAAGGACTTACGGATCCACATGTTTAACGTGATCGTACTCCGCGTGAAAATGGCAGCAGTTTTGGCAGTGGCGGCAATCGAACCCTAGCCTACCGAGTGCAATTCCCGCGCGCCAACCACTGGGCTACCGCGCCCTCCGCGACAATCTCCATAACCTTCTTTTTATTCACACAATTTAGACCGGAACCCAGTGGGAAAGTCATCCACAGGGTGCGTACCCTCCTTCCTCTACCACCAACCTCTCGGAAGGACTTACGGACCCACATGTTTAACGTGATCGTACTCCGCGTGAAAATGGCAGCAGTTTTGGCAGTGGCGGCAATCGAACCCTAGCCTACCGAGTGCAATTCCCGCGCGCCAACCACTGGGCTACCGCGCCCTCCGCGACAATCTCCATAACTTTCTTTTTATTCACCCAATTTGGACCAGGACCCAGTGGGGGAGGCATCCACAGAGACCGTACCCTCCTTTCCCTGCCACCAACCTCTCGGAAGGAATTATCGACCCATATGTTTAAGGTGATCGTACTCCGCATCAGTGGTGGGAATCGAACCCAGGCCTACCGAGTGCAATTCTCGCGCGCTAACTTCCCGCGCGCTAATTTAAATTTATAACGACCATATGCTAGGCTCTTAATTCCACCATCCTCGTTCCATCGTTCCATCATTTAAAATAGCCATAAAATTAAAATATCCATTTAAAATATCTATAAATTAAAATATCCATAAATTAAAATATCCATTTAAAATAAAAAAATCAACCATATCGTTCCACCAATCCATAAATATAATAATTTCAAATACATCACCACAATTCAAACCACCATAATTCAATCATTTAAATTATTTAAAATATCCATTTAAAAATATCCATTTAAAATATCATATAAATATAATAATTTCGCCCGATGTATACAACACTTATGCTCGTAATTCAGTTAAAACCGAAAGCGCGGTCTCCATGGAGCCGGGGAAGAAACTAATGCGGATGGGTGGAAAATGCCGTTGAGGAACTGAGCCGGTAGCCGACAAATTTAAAATCATGGCGTCTTTAAAATTGCCATCCTGAAGGCAATTTTCATTATTTCTGGACCAGATTGGACTTGTGAGAATGCCAGATGTTTGACCTTTCTGAAAATGTAAATTATTAGTCGAAATTATGAGTACTTTTCACGATGCGAGAATTTAAAAACCAAAAATCGTTTTCTTGAGCAAAAAGTGACTTTTGTTTTAAAATCTTTAAAAAATATTAGAAATCGAAATTCAGATTTGAAATTGATATATTTTTACTCGAAATTCTCTGCTCTTTCCGATGGTGTAATTTGTTTTTTTCTACGATGTCTGGATCGTGGAGAAAAAAGGGCAAAAAGGGCAAAAAACGGTCGAAATCGCATAAAACATTAAATAAATAAAAAAATAATTAAAATTTTAAAAATCGGTTTTCACGTGTCCCCTTCCCTCCCCCCCGGGTCTCCGATTGCCAAATTTCGTAGCTCTCCGACGCGCGGTCGCGAAACGTATAGTGTATAAGACAGACACACAGACAGACAGACAGACACACAGACATTGCCTTTTATTATATAGATTTATATTCCTATAGGTCCCACTGACAGTCTGAAAAACATACTAAAATTTCATTTTGATAAAGCCATTTTTACGGCAGTTATCGTGCTAACGGACAGACAGGCAGACAGACAGAATGAACAAAGTCATAAACACTTTCAACTATGTTGTAAATTGTTAAAAATCTCAAAGAAATATTTTATGTAAAGTTTGAATGACATTTTATATGAAATTTCATAGCACTACTAAAAAGTTATAAATTTTTATCAGGGGAGCTGAGTATACCTCTTGAGGGGCTTAGCCCCTTCTGGCCGCTGCCTGGCTTACGGCCCTGAGCATTATACTGTGACATTTTTCTGCAAGGGGTGATATCAGTAAAGAAATGGGGGATCTAAATATTTATGCATTTACCCTGTCGAAAAAGATTCAGTTGGAAAACTCTGTGCCTTAAACTCATCAGTACAACAAAACCGACCTTAAGAACTCGCTGAGATGTTAGGATAATAATTTTCGAAATGTTGAGCATCTCAAATGTTGAACAACGCTTGCTGAAAGGTCGTTTTACGGCCGATCTCTTTCTGATAATTCGGGGTTGACTGCAAATTGCAATATTTGCATCGAATTTGATTGTCTACGATTATGAATTCCCTTAAAATACCGGGATTGCTGCTCATGGATAAGGTCTAGCACAATTATACATACACTGGATCACAATTCGTAAAGAAAATACATGAGAAAGGCAAAAACATAGTCATGACGCAAGTAAATAACGTAATATAATGACGTGAAAATTCGGTAAGTAAAGAGTTGCGCGAAACAAAACTGTGTGCCGAGTTTCAGCTCTTTATACCAACTCTGGGAACTGAGAACGTGCCCGTCAAAAATAACCTACGTAATTTATATAACGACGTAAGATGACGTACATAAATTATGTAACGACGTAAGATGACGTACGTAAATAATATATCGACGTAACATGACTTGAAACTTTGACAACTTAAAATGTTTCTAGAGATAAAACTGCGTGTCGAGTTTCAGCGCTCTACGTACTCTGGAAGTCGAGAACGAAACCGCCAAAGATGTTGAACGAAAATACAAAGAGAAAGAACAGAGTTAATAAAATTGATGTAGAAAAAAATTGAATCCTGATACTGCCATTTAGCAGTTTCCTCACGTTCCGGCTCTTACCGCCGTCTTTGCATGTTCTAATATATCGCAACGTTTCAAAATAAAATTTCAAAACTCATCAGCAGACGAGTAGGTATTTTGATAGAAAACTCCATTTTCTCTACCCTCCGAACCAGACGAAGATGAGCGCAATTTGCATAATGCACATATCTTCTTGAAGTGACTAGCATGAATATTTTGTCACGTGACGAATTATTATAATGCCATCAACGAGGATTTGCCCTTAAGCGTCTGGTGTTACAACTAACAGTAGAACACGTCTTAAAATCTGCGTGGCGTTCATAGGAATGCTTTATGTTGAGAGAGAAAAAAATTCATCGACATTTTATGACAATGGTGTGGCATTTTATGACAATGGTGTAAAAATTTCTGATGGCATGGTGTAAAAAATTCCAAAATAGCACCATTTCAGCATAACCTACAAGATATTAAGGCAGTACCAAGTGAAAAAAATATATAATGGATATACATTACTTTCGTCAAATTGAAAATTGAGTTATAAATTTTTAATTATTTTAAACTTTCAGAATAATAAAATTTCCTTGATGTTTAAAAACAAATATGATGTGGACAGCAGACGACTTTCCATACATAATGCTTTACTTCTATCACAGCAAAATAATGGTGTACAAAATCCACGGCTCAATGTTTTTGGATAATCTACAAGATATTAAGGCAGTACCAAGTGAAAAAAAATATAATGGATATACATTACTTTCATCAAATTGAAAATTGAGTTATGAATTTTTAATTATTTTAAACTTTCAGAATAATAAAATTTCCTTGATATTTAAAAACAAATATGATGTGGACAGCAGACGACTTTCCATACATAATGCTTTACTTCTATCACAGCAAAATAATGGTGTACAAAATCCACGGTTCAATGTTTTTGGTGTTGAATGAAAACTACTTAAATTAAAATTAAGTGCTTTTGGCAACATATTAGTCAACAGTATCTGGCAACATATTAGTCCAAATTTGGTAACATATTAGTCTAAACAGAATGCCTGGACTCACAAAATTCTCATAAAAGTACAATGGATGTTTAATTAATATCCCGTGAAATGTATGACTATTGGTGAATTACTGGGCATCAGAATACAAAACCATCACAAAAAGTATCTTCTCTCCTGAATGGAATGAGTTAGATTCACGAGAATGATGTTAACAGATTTGATACATAATGTTGTATTTGGAACTTGAACATATTTGAAGAATACTTAGGTACTACATTTATAATTTTATATAGCTTTTTTGATAAATTTATTTAATAAACGTGCAATATCCCGAAAATGGTTTATGCTGGAGTTCTAAAGTGCGAGGTATTCGTTTTCTTATAAAAAATTACGTTCGAAAATATTATTTATTTAATATTATTAAAGGCCTTGAATTTTAAATATTATTTAAAATAATTTATTCAAAAATTGAAGGGGGGGGGGGAGGGGTTCTTCAGAATATTCGACTGCTTTTATAAATCAATAGGGTTCCCTTATTTCCTGATTGTAAAAATCGTACCAAATTATTTTCGAAACGCTTTATTCGTTCTTGAGATATCGCGCCTGCAAATCACGTACACAGAAGCTAACACATATATACACACATTAACAAACATTTTTGAAAAATTTAATTTTATCGATCACTAAATGAAAGTCACCATTCAAGAAGTACTTAAAAAAGCGTGACAGACAGACGGACACTTGGAAATTAGAATTTATAATAATAGATGTTTTATAATTGTAGAATTCTTTAGCAAATCAGTTTCTATATCTATTTTTTATTTTTTTATTTTATTCCGTTAATTAAGTTTTTAGACATGTTTATCAATTATAATTTATGTACAGTCTTATTTTAATATATGTACAATTTAGTTATAATTAATATACAGTCTAGTTATAATTAATGTACTGTCTAATCTTAATTATAATTACTGTACAATATCTAAATTAATATACAGTTTCCTTCAAAGTGCATATTTTGAAGATATAGTTCATTTTTCATTTTATTCCGTTAATTAAATTTTTAGACATGTATCTCAATTATAATTTATATAGAGTCTTATTATAATTTATGGCCAATCTAATTTTAATTAATGTAACGTTTAGTTTTAATCAATGTACAGTCTAGTTATAATCAATGTCCAGTCTAGTTATATTTAATGGACTGGCTAATCTTAATCATAATTAATGCACAATATCTAAATTAATGTACAGTTTCTTTTAAAAGTGCATATTTTGAAGATATGGTGCATATTTTTGCGCGATAAATTTCGATAATTTGTAAGTCCATATTTTGCGATCCATGCGATATCGACCTTATTGAATAATCACAGCGTAAAATCGAAATCAAAAAGAACGCCAATCCATGAAGGTTATCCATGCTGAACAATTTCTGATCCTGAAACATTTCCCGATAATATTATTTTAACATCAGCGCTCCATCCATCGATATTCGATGAAAGGAACACACGCTTTCGATACACGTCAATGTTGATTACAGATTTTTTTATTATTATTATTCATCGCATAGGAGCAAAACAATTCAACATCTATTAATAACCAAAAGTTTTGGAAGCTAGCGATCGAATTCTGATCTTATTTCATAAAATTTCAAAATGCATGTGTTATTACACTACCAGAATTATTTAAAAAGAAAGTGTAAAATGAAATATAATTTAAAAATCGTATTTGACACTCACAGAAAATGCCAATAGGAGACGTCTTTAAAGTTAAAATCACACTTTTACTATATTTAATAGCATTTCCGAACCGGTTTCGGTGCTTTTATTTTACTCGATAGAAAAGAATAAAGATACATGTAATAGCAGTAAGAATTAACTAGTGTGTAACTCAACTCGATTTTCTCACGCTGGAATCCATTTCTAAATAGTTTGTATTTTTTTATTTATTTTATTTATTTATTTATTTATTTTGCAAGAAAAAATTTGGAAAATTTATACTGTTGTTCCAAATTATCACACATATAGCATATTACACTTTATTTTAAAGGGCTTAAAAATTTAAAGGGAGAAATTTTTTCGATTGATACCAAGTTTGACAATGTACTCCTTCGATGTGTGTGTGTGTGTGGGGGGGGGGGGGGGGTGATGACGTTACAAACAAAAATTGTATCGCGGCTCTTTTTCACTACATTCATTAAAACTATTAAGTTTCGTGATCGTTGAGCTATAAAATAAATCCCTTTTATAGATGATTATGTCAAATTTTGTCCTATCCACGTTCAAAAAATATAAATTTCGAATATATTTCGAAGTTTTCGTGCGAATTTAAAAAAATTCTATCTAGTTCTTGATTTTTCAATTATAAAAAAAACCGGATATAAATTTTTGCAAAATCCACTAATACTTGTGGCAGCTATTTATTGGTGGCATTGATTTGTATTATATTGTGGCAGCCGTCATTGAGCCATAAATAATTCATTTTATTCATAATTATGTCAAATTTTTCCCTATGCTGCCATGCTAAGAAATTATAAAATTTCGAAGTTTTGAATCAAATGTCAAAAAATTCTATCCAGTTCTAGCTTTTTCCATAGCACAGCTGAATATAAAGTTTCGTGAAAATCCATTAATATTTGTAGTAGCTATCGGGTACACAACGAATCGATACAGGCAGACAGACATTACATTAAAAACAGCCAAAACGTGATCAGGAGGTCCTAAAACATATATTGACATCAAAATATAAAATTTCCGTGAGATCAATACCTTCTCTACACAATATTCTAGTGTTTCAGAAAGTAAAAATTGCTAAGTGCCACACTTTTGAAAGTATCTGCTATTATTTCCTGTTGAGCAAATGAAAAGGGCCAGGCAGTTATCTGCAATGGGAGCACGATTCTAGAATAGGGGAAGCCTATTACATGCGGGGTCTGCGATTCCCCAACTTAACGCAATTCATTTACGCTCGTCTAGTTAGACTCGCTAACAAACCAATTTATCAAGTTTAATACTTCAAACTTTTAATCTCAAATTTTCAATTTGTGGTTATACCATGGAAGAAGAGGGACTAACTCTCTCTTACTCTATAGGTCATACCGTTCAGCTGCAACCAATCTATCTACAAACGAAGTTTGCAATCATTGAATTGTTTAAAACGTGAATTGGAACATAAAGCAGGAAGCAAGCCTTTCTAACTCCATAGTATAAATATTGATATTCTGAATTTTTAAATTGGAATGACCTCTCGATATTAACTTCCCTATGCTGCTGAATCATGGAGAAAATCTCATCTCTAACGCTATGAGATGAATATATAGTTTTTCTTTTATTTTTTCAAGTCTCATGAGCAGTACCCGGGGGGGCGAAGACACCCGGAGACGAGCCTCCCCCCCCCCCCCCCGAAGATACTTTATGTTTACCTAGTTTCTATTTATGTGACGCAGCATTTAGATATATTTATATAGGACAAATAGAAAACTTGCTCCCCCCCCTAAAAATTCATTCGCCCCCCCCCCCACCGGGCAAATTCCCCTCCTCCAGCAGGATCAAAAAAAGAAGTATTAAAATTCCGATCTATTAGTAATATAGTAATAGCTCCTGCTAAAACAGGTAAAGATAATAATAATAAAATTACAGTAACAAAAATAGATCAAACAAACAATGAGACTTTCACTATTGTTATTCCCAATAATCGTAATCAAGTCTTGAATGAAACACTGCTCATGAACATATATAATTATATACAGATATAAACACAAAAATATCAAAAAAGCCAAATTTTGAGAGGCTATTTCTTCAGATCCAAGGGTTAATTTGAAGAGCATATTTCAAATTTGGATTCCGCCTGGTCGAATTAGTAGACATGAGTTTTTTCAGCTCTCGGGGTTGCCTTGGATACTCTGGTATACTGATACTACGCTTTTAGATAGGTGGTTGGCACACTATAACTGATTTATGAGGTGATGTATATCCAACTTTACCATAATGACGAAAACTCGAAAATTACATTTTTACCTTCCTTGTACAAACATAATATGTATAGGAAAAGTATTCTGTTGAAAATTCGAATGCGAGTTTTCGATAGAAAATCACGTTCAAAGTATCCTTGATTACGAATCGAAAGTTTTTGACATGATGTCTGCATTCACGTGTGTATGTATGGTAGTATGATTGTATGTTAGTGTGTGCATCTGCGAGTCAATACACACCATATCTTAACAAACAAATAAAGCGCTTATGACAATCTGTGAATACTGGAACCCTATTGATTTTAAACGAAATCGAATATTTCCAAGACGCCTCTCCCCACACCCACCCCACACCCACCCCACACCCTCATTTTAAAATTATCATTTGAAAAAAATATTTACAATTTTTTTATGATATTTTTTTTCAAAAATTCGAAAATTGAAGGGAGGAGGATCTTTTAAGATTCGATAAAGTTTAAAATCAATAAAATTCCAATATTTATTGATTATAATAATCGTACCTAATTCCGTATGAAACGCCCCATTTGTTTGTGAAATATCGTAGCCATAGACTCACGGATACATACACACACGCATCACTTCAGTAGCGTACACACAGTACATACACATAAATTTACATACATACACACACGAACCACACAGACACGAAAGCTTCAAAAACGTTCGATTCGAGTTCAAGGATACTTTAAACTTCAGTCGAAAACACGAATTCGAATTTTCGACTTTCCCTCTACATTATGCTATGTAATAAAAGGAAAGTAATAAGAATGGATTGAACAAACTACTAGTCAATACACTTTATATTGAAATACCTAAACATTTGAGAAATTTTATAAGTTTGTAAAGTTTACCTGAAAAAGCCCCAAGCTCGATCTAAAAATACATCTGGAAAGTCAGTTTAAAGTTGTGAATTCTTTGCACAATCGCAGCAGTAATTAGCTTGGATAAGTCGCTGCACTTCCGTGTAAAGTTGCTTTACCTACGCCATTGCTTTGATGTGTCTAAAATCAGGCGAGTGCTTACAAGAAAAATATGCGTTCTCTCTCTCCATCTTCGGAAACTTTCATAAAACTGTCAATTAAAATTTGACCTTTCACAGAAACCCAGATGCTTTTTTGAACACGTCACAACACTTAAAATGTATCATAAAAAACACACTTTGCATAGGAACGGACTTCTCACATCGGTGCTATTAGCAAAATGATAAGAAAAAAGCCCTCTTTGCGACAAATTCAGCAAAATATCGCCAACTAGATACTTTTAAAAAACCTCGCCAAATTAGAGAAAATTCCGTATCTTGGAATATTAAGTTTAGTTTCTTTGATAATTTCAGAATCTCTAGGCATTGAATGGTTCAATACCTTTGAGGCAAAGCATCATCGCTCAATTTGCTTTTCGTAGGTTCAATGGTATCAAAACCACTGCCTGCTCTATGCAGAGGGGCACTGTCCTGCATGAACCAATATTCACTGGTGCTCATACCCAGATTACGAATTTAGGGGAAAAAATGACTGTCTCAGCATTACCTCATAGGCGCAAGCTTTAACTGTTGACTCAAAGAAGGTTGGTCCAATAATTTCTGATCCACAAAGAGCAGCCCAAACTGTTACCTTTCTTGAATGCAACGGTCTTACGTTGACAAATTCAGGTTTGGAGGATCCCCAAAAGCGGTAATTTTATCTGTTCACCTGACCAGACAACCAGAAATGAGCCTCATCAGACAACCATATCTTCTTGTCCAATTCCCCAGTATCGATGAGGTCCAATATCTCATTGGCAAAGTCACATCACTGAGGGATAGCAGTATCTGGGATGAATTGCGAAGTTTGGATCTTGTAAGGAAAAAGTCCGATATCTTTTCTCATTATCTTGGCTGCAGTGCTCTGAATGATATCCAATTGGCTTGCAAGTTAACGAGTGGATGTGCTTGGTTCTTCAGCTATGATTGCTCTTGCTGTATCAATCACTTCCTCTGTTCTAACAGTTACCTTTGTGCCAGCTTTTCCCTTCAGATCATCTTTAAGATAACCAAAACTTTCAAACTTTTTATCTGATCTCTTACCATTACCCTAGAAGGCTTAGATCGGTTTCTGAATGACTTCCGTAGAAATAGTGTTGCATTTTCACCACATAAATACCAATTTTTAACAATAAAAATACAATCTTCGGTTGAATATGACGCTTTGAGAGACATTTTCAAAATGTCGTGGAACTGACGCTAAACAACTTCCTTTCATGCCCTCTCTCATTGCACTCATTCGTAGCGACATTTTGCGAGGCTCTGAGAAGTTTTTTCAGTTAAAAGTTGTAGTTTAATTATAACTCACCCTGCATATATATAAATTTATAAGAATATATCTTTCTTATATATTACTGGTGAATATTTGCTTATTATTCATCTTTACTTAATTATTGCTTATCTAGTGAATATTTGCTTATTATTTGATTATCTGGTGAATCTTTGCTTATTAATTATTGGGTAGGACGGTGTAAAATGTGACAAGTTCATACAAGCAAAATTCACTTAAAGGAGCGCTTTCAAAGCTAGGATCGCGCCCCCATTGAAGATAACGGCATCTGTAGCCCTTAATCGAGTTTTTTTGCCCTCTTTAACACATAAATGTCTATACTTGTAATGGCTGCAAGAAAATGTGCCCGTGGTTTTGAGGGTATATGTAATGGAAGCTCTATTCATCAGTATAGCGTTCCTCGCAAAAAGGAAATATTGTTTTCATCTCGAAACCAATTTGTCTATTTTTTTGTTTTCTCTTTTTGCAAAAAAATATAAAAAAAAGTGGAAGGTGTTCCCTCGATCTGAACTCAACTTCCAATCAATGAGTTTCCGACGATTATAGATTAGAATTATCTAGATTGAAATGAGCCAAATCCATTGTTGAAAATTGTGTTGTTGATGTTCTGATATCATTGCAGATAGCAGGACCCAAAGACCGACTTTCGCACTTATTATTACACGTCAACATTGAGTAAGTAGTCGATGTCTTTAATGGCAGCAATAAAACTCACTATGTACCACAACTTTAAGGATCGCCATCAATCCCGACAAATTCAGTTTTACCAAGTTTATATATCTAGATTAGATAATTATTTATTACTCTTTGTACGTGTAATTTAGGTTGCATGCTATGAAGGGAATATTTCCTCTCTGGTTGACATTAAAACATCCTCTATATATATGTGCGCGTCTGTGTATCATAGACTCAAAAATTCGCGAAAACTTCAATCAATTACGACAGCTACAGTAACTTGCGTCTCCAAGAAAGCTGCAATAGATATTTTGTAAACATACTCGATTTAAATTTAGAATTTTAACTACTTTTCTCATAATGCGAATTTTGTTCATATCTGTCCCCTTTTAAAATTCTAAATAGAAATCTCCATTACCCAAATCTTCATAAGAGCCGGAAAACTTACAGTTATATCTGCAACCGTAACGGGCAGCGTTAGTCACGCGCGGGTGATGAATATATGCGGCAAAATGGTGCGCTAAAGAGGAGCACAGGATGCTCTGTTATGTCCGGCAGAGAGTGGAAGTGGGGGAGGGGATGCGAGTGTTTCGACTTAATTATTCATTTTAATAGTCGCTAATTTAAATGTAATATTGTCAGATGTGTACATGTCTAATTGTTCGAGAATTATGCTCCACCTGGCTGGAAAGGAGGGTAATCAGCAATGCTGATAAAATTGAATATTTATGCTGAATACAGGAGCTGCCGATAACAAAGTATTTTAATGTTTAAGTTTCTGCACTAGAAAAATAAAATATATAAAAATATCGTACAAATTTCAGAATTAAATATATTTTATATTTAAAAAAAACGTCCTGCTAATTTTTGACACTACATTGCGAATAAACTACAAAATGTACAGATTTGGAATTTTATATGTAGACTAATGTGAACACGGATATGTGCAAGACGGACTTAAAATTTTGATTTAAGCTTAGACAAACTAAATATTAATTACACAAATTAGCATTGCCAGTATAAGCAAATATTTTATTTAATCCGTGCAACTTCACTGTGATTGGTTGTTGGCAGAAACGTCACAAAAATGGATAAAGACTGAATTATCAAAGAGCTATATTTAAAATCAAAAAGGTTCCAGTATTCACTAATTGTAATAGTCGGAACAGAATTATTTTCAAAACGCTTTATTCGTTCGTGAGATATCGCATCCACAGACTCACGCAAACACACACTAACCTATACACATACAGGCATCCTCTCAAAAACGTTTGATTCGATTTCAGAGATACTTGCTCTTCTACTGCA
Source organism: Amaurobius ferox (assembly GCA_951213105.1). Classification (NCBI taxonomy): domain Eukaryota; kingdom Metazoa; phylum Arthropoda; class Arachnida; order Araneae; family Amaurobiidae; genus Amaurobius; species Amaurobius ferox. Next base: position 127,431,884 of record OX578150.1, on the reverse strand, counting down.
AACTTTAATACGAATTTTCTTTCCCTTCACAATGCCTTCCCTTTTTGTTACACTATGTATGTTGGTAAAACAATGTTGGTGAAGTTGGTAAATAAAGAGTTTATGCATAAAGAGGGAAACTATTTAGAAAAGACTCACACACACCAAGCGAGTGTAAAATAATCTGATGTAGGCAGTGCATGTCTTTCCTTACATAATGCAATGCATTTACTTCTTTCACAGTGAAAAAGTGATGTATAAGATCTATAACACAATGTTTTTTAACATTAAATTGTATATTTGGCGCTTTTCCGGATGATAACATGTAAAACTATTACGATTAACTTATATTTCACGCAACTCTAAATTGATAATTACACTGTGTAACAATTTTTTTTTTCCTGTTCCTGGATAATAATTGTTATTTCCTAATTTCTTCTTTTCCAAAAGTATAAAAAATGGCTATTATTCGTCATAAACTTTATTATTCGTCATAATTTGCCCTTTTCTAGTACACGTTGTTTCTCATTACGAATAAATAAGCTCAATAAGAATGAAAAAGCTGCTTGGAACAGCTTTGTCTTAGTGGTTAAGGGGTTCTTGGGCAATCATAAGTCCGAATGGTTAACACTCTGGTGAAGAACTACGGCAAAATGGGCTGCAGGATGTCCTGAAAGTTCATGTCCTCGGACCTCGATGCTCACCTAGATAAATTTAGGGATAACATGGGAGCGTTTCCATCAAGACATATCGGACTTCAAACGTCGCTGCCAAGGCCAGTATAACGAAAACATGATGGAAGACTATATTTGGGGGCTGATTTGTGAAAGCAATTTACAGAATAATGGTAAATCTCCGAAATCTACTCATTTCTAAATCTTTTGCAATAATTTTGTTCACAACTGTAGTGCAAATATATGTCATTTTGGGTGTATATGTGTTTGTCTTTTACTTTATGTAAACGAGAAACACGAAATCTTACACTTTCTCATTCAAAGCAGGTAAAATTCAAAACAAAACTGTCCTGGTTACAAAATCAAAGCTTGAGGGGAATAATAGCCATTTTCTATGCTTTCCAGGCATAAACCATTAGAAAAAAATCTGATGTGGGCAACACATGACTTTCCTTATATAATGTAATGAATTTACTACTTTTACAGTAAAATAAATAGGTTTTTCTTACAGTAGATACTAATATTATTTCCAAGATATTGAATTTTCCGCAATTAGTCGTCATTTTCATTGATTTAGCGTCATTTTTATCCATTTGGCGAGATTTGCGTTAATTTGGCAACATTTCAAGAAGTCGCCATGTTGGCGACATTCCACCAAATTCGTTGCTAAAATCTCGCCAAGCGTTATGGACAAAGAAATAAGTTATTCTTACAACAGATAAATGACTATTGACGTTCAAATACAAAAGTATTATTCAATCTTTTTCCATGAATGGAACGAGCTAGATCCACGAGAATGATGTCATCCAATTTATCGCATGGTATTACATATGAAAAGTGAACATGTTTCTCAATAGGAAATATTTTTTTTTTATTTTATATAACTTTCTGATAATTTTTTGGAAAAATGTGCAATATCTCGAGAACGGTTCATGTTAGCTTTCTAAAATTTATGTCAATCGTTTTCTAATGAAAAAATTACATAAGAAATGTCTATTTGCGTAACTTTATTAGCGGTTTTGATTTTTTGACGATTTTTTCAAAATTTCACTCGAAAATTTAGGGGGATTCTGAACATTCGATTGCGTATGAAAACAATAGGCTTCCAGTGTTTACAGATTGTGATTTTTGTACCAAATTTCGTTCGAATCGGTTTATTCGTTCGTTAGTTATCGTCTCCACAGACTCCCTGACACACACACACACAGACATCACTTCAAAAATGTTTGATTCGTGATCAGGGATGCATGAAACGTGCTCTCCCGTCGAAAACTCGAATTTGAATTTTCGACCCCGACACAATACTTTCCTTATACATTATGTATATAAGGAAAGTAATAACACGTACTACCCAGGAACAAAAATCGTGTTGCATGGTGTTATTAATATGAACTGCATTCGCAATAATTAATAGAATCCGTATATTAAAATATTTCAATAATTAATTCATCAATTTGTCATCCTTTTTGCAATGTTAACGATATTTTTGTCAATCTGGGTGAAATATCGGCAAGTTGGCAATATTTCGCTAAATGAGTCTGCAAGTTCGCCGAATGGATCGTCAAGCGTTATAGACAAACGGAGAGATGAGCATTTCTTATATATAAATGACTTGGCGAAATGTTAGGCGTTAAAATACAAAACTTTTACACCCAGTATTTTCTCTCGTGAATGGAACGAACTAGATCCACGAGAATGATGTTAACAAATATATCGCATAATATTACATACGAAAAGTGAACATGTTTCACAACAGTTAATACTTTTTTTCAAAATGTGATTTTTTTGATAAATTTATTTGAAAATGGTGTAATATCTCAAGAACGGTTCATACTAGCGTTCTAACATTTATGTCCATTTTCTAATGAAAAATTACATAAAAAATAATTATTTATGTAACATTTTTAAAGGTTCTGTTTTTTAATGATTTTTTTTTTTTCAAAATTTCATTCAAAAATTTGGATATCTACCGATCATTCGATTACGTTTTCAATCAATTATTTTCCAGTATTCACTAATTATAATTTTTGTACCAAATTTCATTAAAAACGCGCCATTCGTTCGTAAGATATCGTCTCCACAGGCTTACGAACGTACACACACACACACACACACATACTTACACTCATGCTCACGCACAGACATATTTACAAACACACATACACGTGCTTATTCGCAAACTCACGCACAGACATACTTACAAACACACACACTTACACGCGTTCCTTGCCACTCAAATTGCTGCTATGAACCCTAGGGTCAGTCCAGTGGTTTGGGTTTGAGATACGTACTTACACGCACACTCATGCACAGACATCAGCTCAGAAAAGATCGATTCGAGTTCAAAGATGCTTGAAACGTGCCCTTCCGTTCAAAACTTGAATTCGAATCTTTGACCCCGTCGCAATACTTTCTTTGTACATTATACTATGTTTATAGGAAGAATAATAGGCTTTAGTGTTTTCCTGAGTAGTTTTTTAAGAGAATGAACACATGTCGATATGAGTGAAGCTCGGATCGTTTTCTTGGTATCCGCTGGGAAACATGGTATTAATATTCTGATTGAGAAATAAATTACCATATATATCTGAAAAAGTATATTTGTGAAGTAATATTATCTAACCGGATTACGAATATAAGCCCTGTGAAGTGCTTAAAATTTTAATTTCTGTTACGTTTCCACGCAAAGATTAGCATCGCAAATGAGTGTAAAGTCAGGTGTGAGTGTAAATAATATTAGTCCAATAGAAAGAACGTTACAAATATTTTTTTCATCTGCATCAATTCTTTTTAACTTCGTTACCCTCCATTTGTATTTTCGTTCAACATGTTTGACTATCTCCGTTTTAGACAGAGCACGCAAAGAGCTGAAATCCCAATTTCACGTCTTTACGTTACGTACGTTATGATTACTATTTTTGCCATTTTCTTTCGAATTACGATTTAGTGCTTTCAAATGAAATGTTCTGCTGGTTTTAACGTCTTGATTCATACAAAACATCAAGTAGGTTTATACTTTAATTAAGCCCTCTAAAAAATAAAACGAAATAAAACTAAGAAAATTGATGAGGAAGAAACAAAAGAATAAAATATACATTTTGAGAAAAAAACAAGTTTTTCAATGTCCTCCCAAATGTAATAGTGGCGGATGGGAAAATGATAGAAAATGAAATTTAATCACACACGAAATTGAACCAAATTGAGGGAGTAGGAAAAATTTCAGTTCGCTGCCATTATCCAAAATTAATATTATGCAAAATTGTCGAAATTAGTTCATCTGCTTAGCACCTACGCCCTCATTTACCATGGATAATTTTTGCATAATATCAATTTCTATTAATGGGAAGATTTATTTATACGGTATTGTTTTGAACTGAATCTGAAACCACTCTCTCAATTGGCTTCAATTTCGAGTGTGACTGAAATTTATCTTTCACTATTCCGTGCGCATTTACTGTGTAGGGTTGAAAAAAATATTGTTTTTCTCAAAATTTATTTGAGTTTTGTTACTAGGTTTCGAAAAGTTCCGTTGCATATTGATATGCAATTCGCTGTGATCGTTCCCAGACGATATCTCCTATCACCTACCTTCGACCTCCGATATGAGCGTTTATCTCAGTTGACATGGGTTGCAAATTCTACGCAGATATTGAGAGCGTCGTTCAGTGTGCAGTACTTCTGTGGGGCTGTGAACAAGTTCATGCAGAGAAATGGCGGAACAAGTTTCGTGTAAACAGATGCCTTGCTTCTCGTTCGTTTGGAAAATTAAAAATGTTAATTGGGGAGGAGATTTTTACAGTGAGGAAGTATTTCTATTGGGATCACGCTGGAAATTGAAGTTATGTACTGGAGTATATCCCAGGGTATGCCTCTTGAAAACAGATAATTATGAATCATTTCGCCCCTTTACGGTGACGTCATGCATCCAATCACAAAATGGGTCTTACAAGTTTTATAAAACAATTGAAGTTAAGGAAGCATTGCAGGAAAGAGATATTTGGTATACAAGTACATCTACAGAAGAAGATAAAATAATGTTTTCAGGTGTCGTAACATTTTTTATCCTGTGTACTTCCATCGACGCCTTTCCCATCAAAACAGGTAGGCTCATTTATGAATAATTTTTTTTATTAACTTTCTTTGCATCCTGTAAAAATTCTAATCTTTCTTAGGGGAAACAGTAGTTTTCGAGGGTGAAAATTGCATATATTTTGCTGTGATTTTTATTTTAAATACAGAAGCAAGTTTCTCATATTTTTAAATGAACATTTGTATGTTGGTTATTTGAACATTTGTATGTTGGTTATTTGAAAAAATTACTGTTTTATTAATATACACAAGAAAAAGTGCTTGGCGTTGCCGGGAGTTAAAGCAAAGTTGTTATATACAAACACAAAATAAAAATAGGTGTGCATCGAAACAGTGGGCGTGAAAAGATCCCCCCCCCCTTAAATCACAAAACGATACCCGTTACCTGCGGAGATTCTACATTTTACATTGAAATCCACCAAAGGAATCATTTTCGCAACACAAATAAACGAAAATACTTGAAAGTGCAAAAAAGTTCCTTTAGACCCGAAATTTATTACTATCTTTGGAAATTTTCATCCAATTTTAGTGAAATGTTGACACAATATAACGCATAATTATAATATAATACCAAATTAAAAATATTAGGACAACATATTTTAAATTCGCAAAGATGTAAAATCTGAGAAAAATACACTATAACGCCAATAGATGGCGCTAGTAGTTAAAAGTAAAAGGGCCGCAAATCAGCGTAGTCCCGCTACGAAGACTACAAAAATTGAACGACTTAAATAATTTATAATTATATAACGAATGGGTGTATGAAAGTATTTTTTTTTTCCCTGGAGCAGTCTGTGGTGCCTTTAGGATCTGCTAAAAAGTGAATCATGCCAATTTTAGCATATCATAATTCAGAAAGAAAGAGAGAGTGTGTGTGCGTGTGTGTCACGAACAACTGGTGCGCTTCGAACAAAATTTGATACGAAATTACAATCAATAAATACTGGAAGTCTATGGGTTTTAAACAGAATCAAATGTTAAAAAACCCTTTAAATTTCAAATAAAAATTTTGAAAGTAACCTCCAATAATTTTATTTAACACTATAACGGCGGAAGCGGTCATTTTGACCGCATAACTACTTTGAGAAACGATTCCTCCAAAACGGCTAATCCCAGCCCATTGAAGTTTTATGGCTTTTCTTATTTTCTTAAAGTTATTGAAAACACAGAAGAAAATTATTATTACTTTTCTTATTTTCTTAAAGTTATTGAAAACACAGAAGGAAATTATTATTACTTTTCTTATTTTCTTAAAGTTATTGAAAACACAGAAGAAAATTATTATTACTTTTCTTATTTTCTTAAAGTTGTTGAAAACACAGAAGAAAATTATTATTACTTTTCTTATTTTCTTAAAGTTGTTGAAAACACAGAAGAAAATTATTATTACTTTTCTTATTTTCTTAAAGTTTTTGAAAACACAGAAGGAAATTATTATTACTTTTCTTATTTTCTTAAAGTTATTGAAAACACAGAAGAAAATTATTATTACTTTTCTTATTTTCTTAAAGTTATTGAAAACACAGAAGGAAATTATTATTACTTTTCTTATTTTCTTAAAGTTAATGAAAACACAGAAGGAAATTATTATTACTTTTCTTATTTTCCTAAAGTTATTGAAAACACAGAAGGAAATTATTATTACTTTTCTTATTTTCTTAAAGTTATTGAAAACACAGAAGGAAATTATTATTACTTTTCTTATTTTCTTAAAGTTGTTGAAAACACAGAAGAAAATTATTATTACTTTTCTTATTTTCTTAAAGTTTTTGAAAACACAGAAGGAAATTATTATTACTTTTCTTATTTTCTTAAAGTTTTTGAAAACACAGAAGGAAATTATTATTACTTTTGTTATTTTCTTAAAGTTATTGAAAACACAGAAGAAAATTATTATTACTTTTCTTATTTTCTTAAAGTTATTGAAAACACAGAAGGAAATTATTATTACTTTTCTTATTTTCTTAAAGTTAATGAAAACACAGAAGGAAATTATTATTACTTTTCTTATTTTCTTAAAGTTATTGAAAACACAGAAGGAAATTATTATTACTTTTCTTATTTTCTTAAAGTTATTGAAAACACAGAAAAAAATTATTATTACTTTTCTTATTTTCTTAAAGTTATTGAAAACACAGAAGAAAATTATTATTACTTTTCTTATTTTCTTAAAGTTTTTGAAAACACAGAAGAAAATTATTATTACTTTTCTTATTTTCTTAAAGTTTTTGAAAACACAGAAGGAAATTATTATTACTTTTGTTATTTTCTTAAAGTTATTGAAAACACAGAAGAAAATTATTATTACTTTTCTTATTTTCTTAAAGTTATTGAAAACACAGAAGGAAATTATTATTACTTTTCTTATTTTCTTAAAGTTAATGAAAACACAGAAGGAAATTATTATTACTTTTCTTATTTTCTTAAAGTTATTGAAAACACAGAAGGAAATTATTATTACTTTTCTTATTTTCTTAAAGTTATTGAAAACACAGAAAAAAATTATTATTACTTTTCTTATTTTCTTAAAGTTATTGAAAACACAGAAGAAAATTATTATTACTTTTCTTATTTTCTTAAAGTTGTTGAAAACACAGAAGAAAATTATTATTACTTTTCTTATTTTCTTAAAGTTGTTGAAAAGACAGAAGAAAATTATTATAACTTTTCTTATTTTCTTAAAGTTGTTGAAAACACAGAAGAAAATTATTATTACTTTTCTTATTTTCTTAAAGTTGTTGAAAAGACAGAAGAAAATTATTATTACTTTTCTTATTTTCTTAAAGTTATTGAAAACACAGAAGAAAATTATTATTACTTTTCTTATTTTCTTAAAGTTGTTGAAAACACAGAAGAAAATTATTATTACTTTTCGTATTTTCTTAAAGTTGTTGAAAAGACAGACGAAAATTATTATTACTTTTCTTATTTTCTTAAAGTTATTGAAAACACAGAAGAAAATTATTATTATTTTTCTTATTTTCTTAAAGTTATTGAAAACACAGAAGAAAATTATTCTAGGTTTTATAATAAGAAAATGATGTTTTGGTTTTGAATTAAAGGTATATTGTATTTTTTCTCTGGCTGTCAAACTGACCGCTGCCCGTCGTTCTAGGCAGTTCAAAATATCCGTCGTTCTAGTGTTAAAAAATCTTATGTTATGATACAAACTTTAACCGTTTCCGAAATATTGCACTTTTTCAAATAGACTTATAAAAAAAAATCACATACAATTGAAAAATGGTATTAATTGTTGTGAAATATGCTCCATATATAGTATAGTGCGATAAATTTCTTAACATCCTTCTTGTAGATCTAATTCGTTCCATTCATGAAAGAAGATGCTTTGTATAAAAGTTTTGTATTTTGCCACCTAATAATTCGCTAACAGTTATTTATATAAAGGAAATACTCTTCTCTCCTATTGTCTGTAACGATAGGTGATCAATTTGGCAACTTGGCGACTCACTTAGCGAAATATTACTAACTTGGCGATACTGTGCTCTAGATGGACTAAAATATCGTTAAAATGGCAAAAATTACGTTAACTTAACGAAAAAGACGCCTAATTAATGAATTAATAATTAAAATATTTTAATATGTGGACTCTATTGCTTATTGTTGATGCTATTAATATTGATAATTGTCAATTAAGAGTTGAGTGAAATATTTTGAAGTGTCAATTTAGAGTTGAAAGAAATTTTTAGTGAGTGATATCAATTTAGAGTTGAAAGAAATTTTGAGTGCGTGATGTCAATTTAGAGTTTGAAATTTTGAGTGCGTGTCGCCAATTCAGAGTTTGAAATTTTGAGTGCGTGACGTCAATTTAGAATTTGAAATTTTGAATGCGTTATGTCAATTTAGAGTTTGAAATTTTGAATGCGTGATGTCAATTTAGAGTTTGAAATTTTGAATGCGTGATGTCAATTTAGAGTTTGAAATTTTGAATGCGTGATGTCAATTTAAAGTTTGAAATTTTGAGTGCGTGATGTCAATTTAGAGTTTGAAATGTTGAATGCGTGATGTCAATTTAGAGTTTGAAATTTTGAATACGTGATGTCAATTTAGAGTTTGAAATTTTGAGTGCGTGATGTCAATTTAGAGTTTGAAATTTTGAATGCGTGATGTCAATTTAGAGTTTGAAATTTTGAGTGCGTGATGTCAATTTAGAGTTTGAAATTTTGTGTGCGTGATGTCAATTTAGAGTTGCGGGAGATTTTGAGTACGTGATGTCAATTTAGAGTTGAGTGCAATTTTGATTGCTTTATGTCAATTTAGAGTTGAGTGAAATTTTGAGAGCATGATGTCAATTTAAAGTTTGAAATTTTGAGTGCGTGATGTCAATTTAGAGTTTGAAATTTTGAGTACATGTTGTCAATTTAGAGTTGAGTGAAATTTTGAGAGTGTGATGTCAATTTAGAGTTGAGTGAAATTTTGAGTGCGTGATGTCAATTTAGAGTTGAGGGAAATTTTGACTGCGTGATGTCAATTTAGAGTTTGAAATTTTGAGTGCGTGATGTCAATTTAGAGTTGAGGGAAATTTTGAGCGCGTGATGTCAATTTAGAGTTGAGAGAAATTTTGAGTACGTGATGTCAATTTAGAGTTGAGTGCAATTTTGACTGCTTTATGTCAATTTAGAGTTGAGTGAAATTTTGAGTGCGTGATGTCAATTTAGAGTTGAGTGAAATTTTGAGAGTGTGATATCAATTTAGAGTTGAGTGAAATTTTGAGTGCGTGATGTCAATTTAGAGTTGAGGGAAATTTTGAGTGCGTGATGTCAATTTAGAGTTGAGGGAAATTTTGAGTGCGTGATGTCAATTTAGAGTTGAGGGAAATTTTGAGTACGTGATGTCAATTTAGAGTTGAGTGCAATTTTGACTGCTTTATGTCAATTTAGAGTTGAGTGAAATTTTGAGTACGTGTTGTCAATTTAAAGGTGAGTGAAATTTTGAGAGTGTGATGTCAATTTAGAGTTGAGTGAAATTTTGAGTGCGTGATGTCAATTTAGAGTTGAGTGAAATTTTGAGAGCGTGATGTCAATTTAGAGTTTGAAATTTTGAGTGCGTGATGTCAATTTAGAGTTTGAAATTTTCAGTACGTGTTGTCAATTTAAAGTTGAGGAAAATTTTGAGTGCGCGATGTCAATTTAGAGTTGAGTGAAATTTTGAGTGCGTGATGTCAATTTAGAGTTGAGGGAAATTTTGAGAGTGTGATGTCAATTTAGAGTTGAGTGAAATTTTGAGTGCGTGATGTCAATTTAGAGTTGAGGGAAATTTTGAGTGCGTGATTTCGATTTGGAGTTCAGTGAAATTTTGAGTGTGTGATGTCAATTTAGAGATTTTGAATTAAAATAGTTATGTACTTCAAAATTGTTTTACAATATTGTCATTCGGAAAAGCGGGTATGCGAATGTAATTGCGTGTGTACTTGTGTACGTACGTGCGTGTGTGCTTGAGTACATAAGTCATGTCTGCGTACGAGCTCGATTTCGTATGTGCGGCAGGCGAACCTCAAACTAATTCAAATGCGACTCGTTGTTCAAAACAGGTTAAAGATCACTGGTGGTGCAAACAGACCAAGTTTGTGGGAATGCAAAAAACAGCTCGTTCAATAAATCTCATCGTATAAACTGAAAGTTGTACAGGCAGAACTTGTACGGTCAATTTGTGGATTCAACTTCTCGTATCGTGTACAGGAAAACAGTTAAGTGACTTTTCAGACTTAAACTCTAACATCTTTTCGAATATTAGTTTCGTAATTTATTTAGAAAAATAAAATTAGGTGGAATTTACTTCGGCGATTGATAGTAATGATTATGGAACAGCGAAGCGAAGTCCAAGCTTCATTCCTAACGAATCGAAATTAACATTTCCCTGAATCTTGGGATCCCTTTTACTCGAAAACTACAATAGGCAGGGAGATGACAGTTCGAACACATACGGCAAATTAGATGCATATTTGCAAAATCGAAATCGAATCATTAAAACGCCCATTTTTGAACTCCGTATGCTCCACCACGCTCCCTCTACGAATAACAAGTAAACTTTTAAGCATCTAATCCAAGCGGGAGCACCTGCATGCATTGTGATTGAAATGTGCTCATGTATATAAAATACTTTCTTGAAATTTAAATGTGGTACTTTGATTTCATTGTCTTCTTGCATTCCAATTTTCTTAATTTAATATTCAAATTCTAAATACGTATGTGCTCTTTTGTATTAGGATTCTCAAATATTGAAATATTTTTTATACCTCGAAATTCATAATTATTTGTTACATTAAATTTTAATTTAAAATCTTACACAATAATACAGAATAACACAGAATTTACACTTTTTATTCAATTTTCATTTTTATTTGGTAACTGGATATATTTTAAGAGGCGCCGTATCAAAAATGCGAAGAACTAAAATAAATCGAGAACAACTAATCCTAGAGTAATGGAATTAGTTTTATTCTTTTTATCGTCAAAAATTAGGTATAAAACAAGCATTTAATGGATACATTTGAGCATACGTGGTCTTTTATTTTAGATTTTGATCATTTTTTGATATGATTTTGCAAAATATCAAATTATGTTTTCCCTAATCCTACCAAAATCCATTCAGCACCAGGGAAACTCATAAGTGACTTATCTACCAAATTTTTTGAAATTTGGTCTATTAGTTTTTGAGTTAGAGTGGATACATACATTGCACAGACAGACACACACACAGAGGCGTCACGCTAAAAATAGTTTTATCGTATTCTAGAGATCCTAAAACGTGTAGATCCGTCGAAAACTCGAGTTGCGTTTTTCGACACGATTCCAATACTTTCCCTATATATTATCATGTATTGTAGGTAAATTTAAAATCAGCCTCATAAAAATGTTATTTCGCAAGATATGAATAAAAGTTCGGAAAATTATTTTCACAATAGTTAAAATGTTTACATGCTCAGTCCAGAAACTACTGGACTAAAATTGGTTTCTACCCTTGGAAATTATAAAATTGGTGCGCATTCAGATATGAAGACGGTCCTTTATGCAAATTTTATGCATATGCATTTGCAGAATTAATTATCCACAATCAAATGGCATCTTTATAAATTATGCACGAATAAAGAGCGATGAATCTTTTTTTCCAGCAGCAGTACATCACTGCTAGACCTCAGGTACTGATGTACCGAATTTCATATGAAGAGGTGAATAAAGTTATATACACTCTAAGACTACGGCCGTCCAAATTGATACTCAAGTCCTCAGGACGAGTCGGACGGTCTGGGTCTTCAACACTCTAAGACTAAAAAATCGACGCACCCCGCTAAATAATCCGATAGTAATGAAATTTTACAAATTTATTTATGCAAGCACTTTTCGACCGAATATGCAAATAATCAAAAATTCGCAGCCAATGAATGAATGATCGGGACTACAGCGCATTGAAACTGAGCACCATGGTGATGTATATAAGGAGCGAATCTGACTTTCAGGAACAAAACGTGCAGTGGATTTCGATTGCATTTACGAACCTTGATTGTAAAAATGCCTCGCAGGCGAATTCGCGGCCACTACGAGCATATGAAGGAGTTTGAAAGAAGGCGTGCAGTCGGACTGCATGAGGCTGGATGGACACACCGACGCATTGCTTGGCATTTGGGTAAGAGCGATGCAGCAATTAGACGATGTTGGCTGGAATAGGCCCAAAATGGCAGATTTCAGCGCTAAGAAGGCAGCGGACGGCCTAGAGCGACGACAGAACGGGAAGATAGAGCGATTGTCAGAGCAGCTGTGACGGCACGAGATTTGTCGTTATCAACCATCCAACGTGTGGCAAACACGGAAGTGACCACCCGGACGATTACGGAAGCGTAATCTATACTCGCGGCGCCCATTACACCGCTTACCACTGACCAGTATGCACCGTCCACAGCGATTGCAATAGTGCCGGGCCCGATCAACGTGGGATTGTTCGGATTGAAAACGAATTGTCTTCAGTGATGAGTCCCGTTTCGAACTGAGTCCCGACAACCAGCGCAGACGTGTCTGAAAACAGCCTGGACATCATAAGGATCCTGCTCTTACTGTCATACGTCACGCGGACCGACAACAGGGAGTTATGGTCTGAGATGTTATTTCGCTTGATAGCCGGACCCCTTTGATAGGCCTCCGTGGCACCATCACAGCACAGAGATACATTTCCGACATTCTACGACCCGTTGTATTGTCATTCCTTCCGAGACACCCCGGTCTAACTTTTCAGCAAGATAATGCCAGGCCACACACGGCACGCCTCTTTAGTGATTGCCTGCGTACTTACGACACACTTCCTTGGTCAGCCAGATCCCCAGATCTCTCGCCTATTGAGCACATTTGAGATGAGATGGGGCGTCGTCTGCGACCATCCCAGAATGTAGGCGCGAATTAGTTCGTCAATTGGAGGCCATTTGGAAAGACATCCCTCAGAACACCATCCGGCAACGTTATGCATCCTTGCTACGTCGGGTAACAGCTTGTATCAAGGCCAGAGGTGGACTAACGCCATATTGATGCGCTCACTTTGTGTAGATCTTTCTGTGCAATAAATCATTCAATTGTTCTGAAATTCTAATCATGTCTTTTTCTGTACATCCACATTACACGTACCAAATTTTGTCTCATTTGGATAATTCTTTCTTGGTGCGTCGATTTTTTTTGTCTTAGAGTGTATATGCAAAAGAAAAACCTTCTTCACATCCGTCTTGCAACACATGAACTTCAAAAATACATGGACCGTGCGTCCATGTGTTTTTGAAGTTCCTGTATTTTTCCCATGTATTTTCCACTTTTCACAATCCGTAATATTAATTACTATACGACCCTGCAACAAAACGTGAGTACTGCACGATTCCCTAACGAAGCGCAATTATTTTACAACTTTCTAGAGTCTAGATCCATAACAAAACACAATTTCCATACGACCTCTCAAGCAAAATAAATCTGTCCCACGAATAGATTATATTTTCACCGAAGGATATTAAATGTGCACCTTTGACCCACTGTTGTAGCCCTTTGACCCACTGTTGTAGCCCTTTGACCCACTGTTGTAGCCCTTTGTTTATAAAAACCCCAATAAGCGCTTTGCATGTCTTAAGTAAACGTATTTGACACGCCATCGTCCCTGATGCATCATCAATGATGCAAAACGCTTCACCAACTATTCGATCTTCACATAGGACGATTAAGTTAGCAATACTGAGTTAGCAATATTGTGCCACTGAGTTAGCACTGAGTTAGGGACTGGGTCCGCCACTGAGTTAGATTACTGAGTTAGCAATATTGCGCCAAATGTGTCATCAAGTTTGCCAAATTTCTCGCTAAACATGACAGACAGCGATAGTGTATTTTCTTATGTATATTGGCCAGTACAGATCTTTTTTGGGGTAAAATCCATTACGTATAAGCTTGACAAGTTTGCTTTTTAACTGTATGGTTTCTGTAGTATAATTTTCCTGTAATAAAATGTTTACCATAAACTGTTTAAATATTTTTCATTATACTTTGATCCATAGACAAATCTGTTCAGACGTTACGTCACATGGATCCTGTACCCTGCTTCGAAAGTTTGTCCTCCGATTTCAGCAACATGTTGGTGAGTGGAACTAAGCCGGACGTCAAGCTGAAATGCGGGGACACCATCCTTCCAGCTCACAAACTCGTCCTGTGCGCTCGTTCCGAAGTCTTCTCGGCCATGTTCAGCAGCGACATGTTGGAGAGTCGCACAGGGTCTGTGGATATCATCGACATGGATCCACAAGTCCTAAATCAGTTGCTGCAGTACTTATACTCTGGGAAGGTGACTGATATGACTGTGGGTAGTTCCCAGTCCCTGTACGCATTCGGATGCAAGTACGCTGTACAAGCTTTGAAGGAGAAATGCAGGGATTTCTTGTTGGAAAACGTTAACGACGAAAATGTGTGTAACCTTCTAGCATTTTCCGATTTGCACAACGACAAAGTTTTTAAAGATGGAGTTATTGCATATTTTGTAAATAACAAGTCAGTTTTTATAAAAGATGCTTGGGATAAATTTTCTATAGACCAACCTATGTTGGCACTCGATGTATATCATGTATGCTTTGTAAAACAATTAAAAATCAATCAAAAATGCTCGCTTCAATAAATTTGGATTTAATTTTTTGTTTACTTATGAATGCGCCCTTGGTAAGCAGGGCCCCATTTAGCAAATCTGGGGCCCTATTCAAATATTCTTCCACACCCCCACACCACCTCTCGACATATATAAAATGACCTAAAATATTTTTCAAAAGTATAAATGCAATCTAGAAAATGATATACAAAACGAAGGTCTTACATATTTTAAAGGAATTTAAATTATTGGCAATATTTTCATCACAATCAAAACCAACATAGTCTGGATCGTGAATTGAGTGCAGTAATTCCTATATATCCCATGGCAAGATTTTTTTTTCGAAAAGCAGTTAATTTTTCGGGTTAATTTTTCGATTTTTAAATATTCTGGGAAAGTAAGTGATATGACTGTGGGCAGTTCCCAGTCCCTGTACGCATCCGGATGCAAGTACGCAGGGAGAATCAGAGATCAAAAGACCAGAATGCCGCCGTTGACAGTATTCTAGAAGGCGGACGTTATCGCCGTTCGTGACGTCACTGGGTTAGAAGGAGAAGTGCCAGTTTCTCAGACTAGCATTCATTTCTATGGGAAAACATAGACTGTGTCAGTCGTTGTTTTAATATAATTTGTAATTATATCGTAAAAGTGAAGTTTAAGTGTAAATTTGCGTATTATAGATGTATATATATTTGTATTTTCACGTATATAAAGTATAATTTTGGTAAGCACAAAAATGCCTGGTTGATGCTCGGTTGCTTTGTGTTCAAATTATTATAAGAAGACAATGGGATCTATCAGTTTTCATAGATTTCCAAAAGATCCTACACTTCAAAAATTATGGATCGTGAAGTGCAAAAGAGAGGATAAAATAAACATTGCTAACGCAACTGTCTGTTCGAGTCACTTTCCCGATGAAGATTTTGAAGAAGATTTTCGGGCTAAATTTTGAATTTGAAGCCAGTTAAACGATTAAAACAAGAAGCCAACGCAGTTAAAAATATTGTTTTTAATATAGCAGTATAAAAAATACTTATGATTGACATGTTTCATTGATATGTAAAATAGATGGTCCTCTAAGTAATCCAAAAAACAAAATTAATAAAATAAAAACGACTTCATATGCAGTATCTAAAATATATAAAAATAATTTATATTTCTGATACTAGCAATTATGGAGTTTTCTTTCTTTTTTTTGGAGGGGGGGGGGAGATATTAGCATTTTGTAAGCTAATTTACAGTTTAGTTTATTGCAAAATGTATGTAAAGTTAATTTTAAATACCTTAAGCATTTTACTTTGTTATTAATATACATAATCATAAAACGCAATTCTTTAGTAATTATAATATTGACATTATATTCACATCATCTGAAGTTATGGGACATTTCGCTTTGATATGTAAAAAGCTTAGAATACAAAACTAAAATCATCAAAGTTTAAATATAATGCATAAAAAATTTATTTACAATAAAACTAAAAGCCAGCGGCACATTTTTCAGAAGAAATAAAAAAGTGGGAGGATACTTTCTTAGAAATGCATGGCGCATATATATCAAAAGAGAAATGCGTCATTAAGAACTTGCAGCCAAAGTTAGCAAACATTTCACCTTATATACCACTAAAAGCCATAACTCTGTTTTTTCACGAACCAGAACATTCATTCGCATTAAACACTTAAATAAGACTTTCATGCAACAATTAGTAGAGAGGAAAAAGCAAAGAAAAGCCTCTAAATGGTGTAAATGCAGTATCATGGCATAAAAATGGTATGTATTGATTTATTATTTATGATCCACGTGAACATTGCTTTAAAATTTTAAAACTGTACATAGTTTATATATTTAAAACGCTATAAAGTTTAATAACATCAATTTTGCACGCTTAAAATATCTTTGTGAAACTGACAGATCCAGTGGCTTAACCAAGAGTCATAATACTCTACTAGCTCACAAAATGCATCGTCTTTTTGTTGGGTAAATAAAATAAATCTACTGCCATTGACCATCCATTCGACCGTCAACTCCCCCCTTTTCCCAAGATCCGATCTACGCTTCTTAATATAATATATAATTATGTAACTACTAGATTGATGATATTTCATAGTCATCAATATATGTTATATGTATGTGGGATTTTTTACGCAATTAGATATTTTTGAAATACATATTTATATTACATGTAGAAAGTATTATCAATGTTTAAGATAATGGATACTATATTTTTAAAAATCTGATGATTAGATATTTATTCATATCATCATATCTGTATTAAAACACTTGAAATGTAATTTTTATATTTACTACACTTTTCACGATATATTTCAGCTTTTATTATAAATAATATATGTATTATAATATTTTAATGATAGCCCTATGCATTTATGAGTAGAATAATTTAGTTTCATTCTTCTAAAATTTTATTACGAATGATCTTATCTCCTTTTCGAATGATAAACGCGAACTTTCTAAACTTTATGCACGTATCTCTATGTCCCCTCTTCTTGACTTGTAAGTCAGTGACGTCACGTTTCAAGTTTCTCTCCCGGTCGAAAAGCAACCCCCTTTCTCTGACCCACCTTATGTTTAAAGTATCTTGAGTACGCTGTACAAGCTTTGAAGGATAAATGCAGGGATTTCTTGCTGGAAAACATTAACGACGAAAATGTGTGCAACCTTCTAGTATTTGCCGATTTGCACGACAAAGTTTTTAAAGATGGAGTTATTGCATATTTTGTAAATAATAAATCATTTTTTATAAAAAAATGTTTGGATAAAATTCTCTAAAGATCAATCTATGTTGGCAGTAGATGTATATCATGCATTCATTGTAAAACATTGAAAATCAAATAAAAATACTTGCTTTAATTAATTTGGATTTCATTTTACTTGTTTGCTTATTAAATGCTTCCTAAGTAGGTGAACAGTCTAATGTTCTTTGTAAGAAGTGCAGTGGAAGT
This sequence comes from Amaurobius ferox, assembly GCA_951213105.1. Lineage (NCBI taxonomy): Eukaryota > Metazoa > Arthropoda > Arachnida > Araneae > Amaurobiidae > Amaurobius > Amaurobius ferox. The sequence continues at coordinate 127,414,074 of OX578150.1, read as the reverse complement.
CATTTTCCCCACAAAATTTACTTGTGATTTGGTACTACGTTCTTCTTTCCCGAATAAAAATTTTCTTTTTCGTGACCTTTGGAAACACCGTAAATACGAAATAGATTTACGTTTTGTGAAAATATAATTTCTTTTTTTGCTTAGAATGAATTTTAACTATTATCTTTACGTAAAACATATTTTACTCAGATTTTAATTTTACTTTCTCATATTATAGAATGTAGTATAGAGAAAGTATTGTTTTCATGAAAATTTTTGAATTTGAGATTTTGATGCCAATATATGTTTATGACTTCCTGAACACGCTTTGCCTATTTTTCGAGTTATGCCCATCTGTCTCTCTGCCATCTGTCTGTGGTTGATTTCTTGTGCGTACGATGGCTGCTACAAATATTAATGGATTTTCACGAAACGTTATATCCGGATTTTGTTAACAGAAAATCTAGAACTAGATAGAATTTTTTAAATTCAAGTGAAAACTTCGACATTTTTCTAACTTTCATATTTCCTTAACATAACAGCATAGAACAAAATTTGACATAATTTTGCATAAAAGAGCGTATTTATAACTCAATGATCACGAATCTTAACAGTTACTATCAATGTAGTGAAAAATAGCATAGATACAATTTTTGTGTTCGTAACGACGTTCCTTCCCTCCCCCTTGACCCCGAAGGGGTACATTATCAAACTTGGTATGAATCACAAGATTTTTCCGAGCCCTTTAAGATAAAGGATAACAATGCTATAATGCTTTAGGAGAATTAAATATTTCAAAAGAATGTTTTGAAAAACAATATCATTTACAACATACAACTGGAATTTGCACATAATTGTGAGTTTCAAGTTTCTTTGTATTATATATTCCGTACGAAGAACTGGTATACTGCTGGTATTTATCTAAAAATCAATCATTACAAAAAATATTTTCAAGAGTTTGATCAGCAGACTAGCCAGCAGACGATTTCGATATTGAAAGCGTAACTCTGTTATTATGGTTATGAAAGGAATAAAAAGTTGAATAAAATATTGAAATTTAACATATACAAAAATCGTCCTATTTCCCCAGGAGGACCAGGGCCCCATACACCGCCATCTTATAACGGGTCCCCTGTGGGGTAGCCACTGTTATGTAGGGTTGAAAAATGTGTTTCTTCTCCAAATTTATTTGAGTTTTGTTACAAAGTTTCGAAAAGTTCAGCTACGTATTGATATTTCAAGTCGCTGTTATCAGGCAAGAAATCGTGATTGTTCCCAAATGATATCTCTTATTACCTCATGATTCTACCTTCGATTTTACCTAAGACTTTATCTCAGCTGGATGGGTTGCAAATTCAGCACAGATATTGAGAGAGTTCAGTGTGCAGTGCAGTACTTCTGTGAAACCGAAAAAGCTCATGCAGAGGAATGGCGGAGCAAGTTTCGTGTGAACAGATGGCTTGCTCCTCGCTCGTTTGGAAAATTAAAAATGTTGATTTTGAAGGAACATTTTACAGTGATGAAATATCTCTATTGGGATCACGCTGCAAATTAAAGTTCAGGCATGTCATACATCCCATGTTCTCTCTCTTGAATATAGAGAATTATGAACCATTTCGTCTCTTTAAGGTGATGTCATACACCGAAACTCCAGAGGGATGTAGCATGTTTCATCAAAGTTCTGAAGTCAAAATACCACTGCAGAGTTCTATCGAGAAATATATTTGGTACAGCACATTTACAACGAATGATAAAAAAATGTTTTCATGTGTCGTAACGTTTGTTATCTTGTGTATTTCCGTCGACGCTTGTCCCATTAAAACAGGTAAGCTCGTTTTTGCACTTTTTTTATTAACTTTCTTTTCTTCCTGTGAATTTCTAATATTCAAGTTCTGAAGTCAAGATACCATTGCAGAGTTCTGTCGAGAAATATATTTGGTACAACACATTTACAACGAAAGATAAAAAAATGTTTTCAGGTGTTGTAACGTTTGTTATCTTGTGTATTTCCGTCGACGCTTGTCCCATTAAAACAGGTAAGCTCGTTTTTGCACTTTTTTTATTAATTTTCTTTTCTTCCTGTGAATTTCTAATATTCAAGTTCTGAAGTCAAGATACCATTGCAGAGTTCTGTCGAGAAATATATTTGGTACAGCACATTTACAACGAAAGATAAAAAAATGTTTTCAGGTGTCGTAACGTTTGTTATCTTGTGTATTTCCATTGACGCTTGTCCCATTAAAACAGGTAAGCTCGTTTTTGCACTTTTTTATTAACTTTCTTTTCTTCCTGTGAATTTCTAATCTCTCATAGCGGAAATATATTTATTTTCGAGGGTGAAATTTGCATATATATTACTGTGATCTTTAGTTTAAATAAATGAACAAGTTTCTCATATTTTTAAATGGAAACTTTTATACTTTAACATTTGAATGTTGGTTATCTGAAAATATTACTCTTTTATTAATACACTAGAAAAAGTACCCGGCGCTGCCCGGGAGTTAAAGCAGGGTGGTGATATAAAATAACAAAATAAAAATAGGCGTATATCGAGGCAACGAAAGTTAAACGCCCCCCCCCCCCCACACACACACACACACACATGCACATAAAACACAAAACTGAAGCCTGTCACATACGGAAAATTTACATTGTATGTTAAAATCTACTGACAGAATCATTCTGGTGACTCAAATAAAGCAAAATATTTGACATCGTATAAAAGTTCCTTTAAACCCCGAAATTTATTGCTATCTCAGGGAATCTGCCTCCAATTTCAGTCAAAATTTAGCACGATATGCATAACGATAATGTAGTACAAATTTAAACTTATCAGAACACTATCTTTTAAATTCGCAAAGTTAGAAAACCTCAGGAAAACACAGTATAACGTCAATAGATGGCGCTAGTAATCAAAAGTAAAAAGATCTGCAAATCAGTATTGATCCGCTACGAAAACAGAAATTGAAGATATCGAGGGATTAAAAAAGTTTTAATTAATCAACGGATGGGTTTATGAAATTATTATTTTTTTCTAGATTAGTCTGTTGCATATTTAGAAGCTGCTGAAAAAACTGAACGTTGGATGGCACGTCAATGTTAGGACATCGTAATATAAAAATCGAACAGTTTTAAAACGCACGAAAAGCATATATATTTTAAAAATTTATTAAAATTTGTCTATTTTACGTATGAACTCCGTTTAAAATTTGTTTGAAAAATAATTTTTCTATCTCTCGATGGTGTCAAGATGGAAACTCTGTGATAATATTTTAGGTCGATGAGGAATAGATTTGTGTGAATATAGTTCAATATCGCCCAAAACATTAAAATAATTGAAATTTTAATTCGAAATTTTAAAATATAACGTTGAGGTACACCTGTGTACGTTGAAAGGTACCTGTGTACCGAATTTCATAGTCATGCGACTCTTAGATTTCCAGCTACAGACTGCACATACAGAGACATACATCTTCCTTTAAGATATCTTGGCTGATTTTCAAACATATGATTTTGAAGATAAATCTTAGCTCGAAAAGTAAATATAGATTTCACTGATCTCAAGATTACTTTTCAATTAAAGTCACCAGAAATATATTTTTTTTATTAAAATGAAAATATTTAATGCTTCTGTATAGTACACCTTAGAAAACGTTTACTAAAAAGTATTTTTAAAAAATAATTAATGCTTATTTTCATATTTACTCTTTTAAATTAGACAAAATAATTTTTATTATAAATTTATTTTTTAAAAATGAAAAATTTTAGGTTTAGTGTATGATTAGCGTTACAAAAATGCAAACACTTTGGACGCTTATATCTCCGAACCTAAAGATAAAAATTTAAGCAATTTTTATTTATTTATTCGGAAGTAGGGTACAGATTATAAATATAAAAATTAATTTCAATGTTTTCATATTTTGATTTTTTTATTTCAAGAAAACTGAAAAGTTTTTGTTCAAGCGAGTATTTGCCTTAATTTACTTACTTTCACTCGAAATATCTCTTAAACTACAAAAAACGGGTATAAATAGTAAATGACAAAAATGTTCAGTATAAATTCCGTAGATTAATAATTTATTTTTACAAAACTATTATAGTAGTTTTCGAGAAATCTCCTGCTTCAAGAACATTGAAAAATTTCTGTGCTTTAAGTTTGTAATGCTCATATTTCGAAAACTAAAAATGATATGACTGTGAACAAACAATAAGAAGTAATTTATAGCCCTTTAAAAGCCTTACAAGGATATATAATTAGATTTTGGATCAGATTCTTAATTTTTTAAATAAATTGGTTTTATTAATTACTCATTCACTCATTTGATAATAGTAAGCATTTTTTTTTTTTTTTACGATTTTTTCAATCTCCGATTCAAAATGCGCTATATCTCGAAAACGGTGAAAGTAAGCATCTCTTAAAAACGATGTTATTCGCATTTAAATATAAATTACATAGAAAAAAAGCTAATTTTTGTATTTGTAATATAATTAACTTTTCATATCTTTTTTTTTTCGATTTCCAAAAACAAAATATTCGAAAATATGAAGGCTTTCCTGTGGTCTGCCCACTCCCCCCCCTCCCCCATCGAAAAATATTGACTTGTGACGTTTTTCGATTGAAAAAATCGTACCAAATTTCATTCGTTCAAAAGATTTCACCTACACAAACTCTGTTTAGATTTTACTATATTTCGAGTGAAAGTTAAGAAAAATAAAAAATAAAAAATTACTCGTTTGAAGAGCTCCTTTTTTAAGATTTTTCGAAAGAAAAAAAGTTTGAAATATTATAATATTGAAATTATTTTTATATATTCATAATCTGAACCTTATTTTTACAAAAGAAAAATTATTTACATTTTTATCTATTAGTTTCAGAGTATTAAGCGTCTAAAGAGTTCACATTTTTCAAAGTGTTCACAGTTTTCCTAACGTTCCTTTTTTTCACCAGAAAACCGCCAACCATATATGTCATTCACATAACAAAATAGTCATTGAACTCCACGTCTTCCCAAAGTCGTTTCTCTTTATCTTAATCCTTCTAAAACAAAAAGTTGCTATATATTTTGTGGGGATTTATCTCTTTCCACTAAATACTATATCACTATAACCATCTTCTCACTATAATTTATGTTCTACTTCAGATCATAACTTTCATCGGAGATTACCTCATACGGATCCCACACCCTGCCTCGAAACGTTATCCTCTGATTTCAGCAACTTGTTGGTGAATGGAACAAAGTCAGATGTAAAGCTGAAATGCGAGGATCTTTTAAAACCTGCCCACAGATTAGTCCTGTCTGCACGTTCGGAAGTGTTTGTTCTCAGCTATGACATGATTGAAAATCACACTGGGTGTGTGGACATCACAGATTTGAGTGCACGCAGTTTGGATCAGTTGTTGCAGATCAGTGTCTCCGGGAAAATTCCTGATTTGACTATTGATGCAACTCAGTGTCTGTACGTAGCCAGCGATAAGTACGCTGTGCACGCATTAATGGATAAATGCCGAGGTTTCTTACTGGAAAATCTGACTAAGGAAAACGCTTGCAGTCTTCTTGTCTTTGGCGATGCATACGTCTTATATTGTCTTTGGCGATGCATCTTTAAAAGATGCAGCTGTAAAGCTTTGTGCTAACAATGGGGCATTACTTGAAAGGGATGCCTGGTTGACATTTTGCGAGGACCATCTGAGATTGACGAATGTGTATCGCGACATTCAATCGACGAATGTGTATCGACGAATGTGTATCGACAACAAGTGTATCGCGAAGTTTGCAAAGTAAGCTCAACATTTTCTTGTACCAAATAAATTTCACATCATTTTATATTTTTCTTATTGATATAACTGAGTCAGTGAAAGCTTAATTAGGTTGTCACAAGTTTGTGCCGGTGATTTTCCATCCTCATGTGCTTTCCAATCAAGAAACATAATTTCTGAGTACCGAAAACTCTGACCAAAGGGTATTTTAGGACAAGCCAGTCCGAGGCTATTTTATAATAAGTCACTTCGCTTCGGAAACAAATGGCTAGAGGTCACTAAATGTGAAGCCCACCACTTCATAAACGTTCTAAATATCAAAAACCATGTCAAATTCAAGCATAAAAATGAGCACATTTTATTGTTTTGTTAACATGAAAATAGTAATATGTAACACTTCACTCAATAAGTCTCCGGTCTGACAAATATATGGCAACACAGTTGACAGACCCATATGATTTCTAGATAGTACCGATCTTCGAACGACACGTGTCAAAATTTCATGACATTCTGACAATTAGTTTATAGGTTACAGTGGTTTTAGTGACCCCAGTTTTGTAATTTTCAAAACAATGGATCAAAAAGAATTTCGTGTGTTGATTAAACATTGTTTTCTGATGGGGAATAATACTATTGAAGCCAAACAGTGGCTTGATAAGCATTATAGAGACTCTGCACCAGGGAAATCAACTATTTATTGACTGATATGCTGAATTTAAACGCGGTCGTACAAACACCGATAATGCTGAACGCTCTGGTCGCCCAAAATCGGCAGTTGTTCCGGAAAACATAAGAAAAAGTCCATAACATAGTTTTGATAGACCCTAAAGTGAAGTGGCGTGAGATAGCTGATACCTTAAAGATATCAGAAGGTAGTGTGTTTACAATTTTACACGAAAATTTAAGCATGCGTAAGTTGCTTTCGAAGTGGGTGCCGCGTTTGCTCACATCGGACCAAAAACGACAATGCGTCGACGATTCAGAGCGCTGTTTGGAGCTGTTAAAGCGAGATAAGAAGGATTTCTTGCATCGGGATGTGACAATGGATGAAACATGGATCCATTACTACACACCTGAATCAAAAAGATCGTCAGCTGAGTGGAGAGCAGCCGGTGAAAGTCGTCCAAAGCGACCCAAAACTCAAAAGTCAGCTGGCAAGGTTATGGCATCCGTATTTTGGGACGCGCATGGTATTTTGTTTATCGACTATCTTGAGAAAGGTAAAACTATCAATAGCGAATAAATCAATAGCGAAAGGTAAAACTATCATGGCATTATTGGATCGATTGAGTGAAGAAATCAAGAAAAAACGGCCTCACATGCAAAAGAAAAAAGTGCTGTTCCACCAAGACAAAGCCCCGTGTCACAAGTCGATGAAAACCATGGTTAAATTATATGAATTACGCTTCGAATTGCTTCCTCACCCACCGTACTCCCCAGATCTGGCCCCCAGCGACTACTGGCTTTTTGCAGACATCAAAAAGATGTTCCAGAGAAAGAAATTTGGCTCAAATAAAGAAGTGATTGCCGAAACTGAGGCCTATTTTGAGAGCAAAGACAAATCGTTCTACAAAAAAGGCATCGAAAAGTTAGAGGAGCGTTGGAATGAATGTATCACTCTTGAAGGAGTGTATGCTGACGAATAAAGTCGAATTTCTATAAAAAAAATTGTTTTCTTTAGTTAGACCGGAGACTTATTGAGTGGGCCTTGTAAAACACTATCTCATCTCCGTTCACTGTATTATGTCACATTTTCAGACATTTTAATCTGAAGATCAATCATGAATAAAAAAATATTTTCAATCCCTTGATCAGAATTGTCAGCAGACGATTTTAGTATTGGAAGCGTAACTCTGTTACTATGGTTTCTATGGTATAGAATGAAAAACTTAAAAAAATGTGAACTAGAAAGTATAAAAGATTCAATTACTTCCTGTTTTGAGTCCCGTGCATCATTTTCTAGTCTTATATTTATATCTGTATAGTTCAAGCTAACATTTTAAAGCTTATCTTTCGTTTTAAAATAAAAAATTACATATAAAATGATTATTTATTTAGCATTATTGAATGTTCTGCTTTTTCATATTTTTTTTTTCAAAAATTCATTCAAAAAATTTGGGGGGGGGGGGGGGGGGGTCTTTCGAACGTGCAATCGCATTTGAAATCAATAGGTTTCCAATATTCACGGATTATAATAATCGTATCAAATTACGTTCCAAACGCTCCATTCTTTCGTGAGATATCGCATCCCCACACACACACGTACAGGTATCACCTCGAAAACGTTCATTTCGAATTCAAAGATGCTTGAAACGTGTTCTTCGTTGAAAATTCCAATTCGAATTTTCGACACCATCTCAATACTTTTCCTATACATTTTTTTTTTCTATCTGTATAAGGAAGAAAAGCCTTTAATAAACTACTACTTGCATACAAGTCTACAACATATAGCGCTAACATTTCCATATTTAGGATTAGATCAATGTATAGCAGAGTGTCCAGAATTGCACATATATCAACTAACTGCACATATGTCTGTAACTAATTGCACATATGTCTGTAACTAATTGCACATATGTCTGTAACTAACATACTCAAACTTTTCTTACTTGAAAACGTAAATGATTGATTTGTTTCTAAGATAAAACGCCCAATAAATTGTGCTCGTTGTCTGGACGTGCAATAGATGACGCTCATTATCTGGAAACTTATCAACGAATAGACAGTGCCATCTATTGCTCATCATGGGAACTATTTCTCTTAGCGACAAATCAATCATTTACATCTGCTTCATCAAGTAAGATAAGTTTTAGTATTTTCATTACAGGTAAAAATTCGTTTCAACAAAAAATAGGCTCAGATTGTATGTTAGATTCAACATTTTGAAATGCATTCACGGATCATATAATGATTTCGGTGATTAAGAAAATTAAGTTTATCTTTAACGACTCTTGTTTTATTCATCTGTCAGCATTTATTTTCTTATAATTTATAATCTACCCTGCTGGTATATATCTAAAAAATGAAGCCGTTAATTCAGCTCACCATGTTTACAATCGAACTTGCTCATAAAATTTATATCGACACGTAGAAAAAGATTAGGCAAATTATTTTCACCAGTTATTATTTATAATCCATTGCTCAAATGATATCCTCTATAAGTTGCCACTAAATTGCAACCATTGGAAAGACATTTTTTATTAGATATAACGTCGTCATTTTCATTTTTTTTTAATTTACTATTTAGAAAAATTTTAGCCACATTTAGTTCTTCTTTTTGATATATTTGTATTTCTACATCTATAAAAAATTAAAATTGTTCTACATCTTGAATTAAATTTTGAACTAATACAGAAATTGCTGCTATAAGTTTTTCATTACTGGTAATTTCTCACTTTCTTGGTGCACCGCATCTGTAAGGATTCTATTATTTTTTTTTATCATAATTCTACCTTTTCCTGATTTTAATTTATGTATTAAACTTCTCAACTTCCATTCCAAGCTCGCGATTGACAAAGTCTATAAATGATAGAGATTTTAAATTTCGTGATTTGCCATTGATCTTTATGCTGCGTTCAGTGCTGATCGAAGAGAGTGTTTATTCTTCGTAGATTCGTAGTAACATAAGTTGTTGCACTATTTATTTTTATGTTTCCGTATTTATAGATATTCGATAAATATAGATGTTCTATGAATAGATAGCTACGAAGTACACGTCGGTGTATGTATATTGTTGCGAGCGCGCAATATTCCCTTTGTCGCCCCCTCTTTCGTCTGTCTCGAAGGACAGGCGAAGAAAACACAATCCATGACCATCAGCCCAGGGTTTCCAGGATTTCTCTATTAGAAGAAGGGTTGCCATATTTGGCAATTTATCGCCAATTTGGCGACTTCTGGAACGTTTATTATTATGTGTTATTCATTTATCTCATTTATATATTACGTTCAGCGAAGTAGAGGATGATAAATCATTTGACGTTATAATTGTGGAGATTATGTCGTTGAAATCCTATTCGTTAGGAAAATTGATGTTTCTATTTTAGGTTGAAGTTATTGTAGATTGGTATCAATTTCAGATCGCGGTTTATTTAAGGCGCAGTTTACATTTTAATTCAAGTTGAGCGTGTTTGGATATTAAGTAAATAAGAGTCTTATAATTGGCACCAGAATCATACACATCTAATGCCCATTTTATATCAACTTTAAACTTTGCTACTGGTCTATTTCAGATGACTCATTTATGTGATAGCACAGTGTAAGCAATATGATCAACTCTGTACTTTTCTACGAAACAGTTTCCCTCTCTGTGCGCTCTGTTTTTACAAAAATCTTGGATCTCTTTAAAACTAAGCCGTCATTCCTAAGCAATACAACATTCACAATATCGTTAGACACTTCTACAACAGATACAACGTTTAATAGATACAACAATGGATACAACATTCATAATATGGTTAGGCTAGTTTTACTTCTTTGGAGAACTTTATCTGTTGATTGTATGATGCTAAGAAGTTTTTTCATGAATACCGGATAGACAAAAAAAACCCATTTAGTATTAAATGGGATAAACGAGTGCCTACAGTAGTATACATCTTACGCGGAAAGTCTTGTATTATTAATCTTCGATGAAGATTTATAATGCAATTTTTTTATTTTTATCAATTTAAACATTACAAATGATAACATTGTAAACAGTGTTCTTTTCCACCGTCCGATCTATCAGAAGGTGTAAGGTATATGTTTGGACGGCCGGGAAGTGCCACCCAAATTAGACCGGGACCCAGTGGGGGAGGCATGGACCGTACCCTCCTTCCCTTGCCACCAACCTCTTGAAAGGACTTAGGGATCCACATGTTTAACATGATCGTACTCAGCGTAAACACGGCGACAGTTTGAACGGAGGCAGGAATCGAACTCGGGTCGTCAGAGTGTAATCCCCGCGAGCTAACCACTGGGCTGTCACGCCCCTTGTATACAGTCATTGGGTAGTTCAGTTCTAATAGAGGATCCTAAGTTCTTCAAGAGAAGCCTCAGCTCCCGCTGCGCCCATTTAATAACTGGCCTGACGCGCAATTCCGGACAATAACTCCCCCCCCCCCATTTCAGTCGTCACCCTCCTCCTTTTCTATATCCTAATCCTGGCTACGTCTATGTCTTAGAGTGACTTTTTAAATATGGCAATTCTTTTACTGACATGTTAATTACATTCTTGTATGATTTTTAAACCGTGCTACACAGAATTTTTCTTATTAAATAGAAAATTATTGTTAGTAAATTCTGTCTAATGCGATGCAAATTAAAACCAAAATACTGTTCCGTCTTGCGTAAATACAATAACATTTTATTGTAAACCTTGGGGGTACAATTGGTAGAAATGAACATCCAGGCGGGGACTCGAAAATAAAAGTTGGTTGTTTTTATCAATCAGTCTCACTCAGCTGTATGTGATACCCCAGTTGTGTTTCCGTAAGTAAACTGTTTGTTTTGCATATAGTTCTTAAATTTTAAAATGCATCACAAGACTGAATAAACACACGACGGTCTGTTTCAGCTTCCAAATTTGAAGTGACTTGTAAATGAAAACGCAATTGTCATTTTCGTGTCAAAGAAATCGGAATGAAATTTTAATTTAATTTTTCAAGATAACTTTTCGGGAAAACACTGAAAACGTTCCATTCGAATTCAATTTCACACTCCAGGTTAGTCTTAGCATATCTTATTTTAATACTGTTTTTGCTGTTCTTTCTTCGATATATGCTTCAATATGCTATCATTTCTTTAATATTTCATACATTTCATGAAATTTTATGGAATAATTTTGAGTAAATACGCAAATGTCTGTGTGGGCGCGAGAGCCCACACACACACACGCATACTTACAGACGCACACACGTATACTTAGACGCACGCACACACGCACGCACACACGCACACGCTCATTCTCTCACACACACACACACACACACACACACACACACACACACACACACAGACATCACCTCAGAAACGATCGATTCGAGTTCAAAGATGCACGAAACGCGCCTTTTCGTCGAAAACTCGAATTCGAATTTTCGACCCCGTCGTAATACTTTCCCTATACATTATACTATGTTTATAGGGGAAATAATAGACCTCGCGACTTCATGATGTTTTCTTGAGTGAAAATGAACACATGTCGATATGAGTGGAACTCGGATGGTTGTCTTGGTAACCGCTGGGAAACATGGTATTAATATCTTGATAGAGAAATAAATTATCTTATATATCTGAAAAAGTATATTTGTAAAGTAATACTATCTAACCGGATTACGAATATAAGCCCTGTGAAGTGCTTAAAATTTTAATTTCTGTTGCATTTCCCACAAAGATTGGCATCGCAAATAAGTGTAAAGTCAGGTGTGAGTGAAACTAATATCAGTCCAATAGAAATAAATTATCTTATATATCTGAAAAAGTATATTTGTAAAGTAATACTATCTAACCGGATTACGAATATAAGCCCTGTGAAGTGCTTAAAATTTTAATTTCTGTTGCGTTTCTCACAAAGATTGGCATCGCAAATAAGTGTAAAGTCAGGTGTGAATGAAACTAATATCAGTCCAATAGAAAGATCATTACAATTTTTTTTATCTGCACCAATTCTTTTTAACTTCATTACCCTTCATTTGCATTTTCCTTCAATATTTTTGACGACAGTCTCGGTTTCCCAGAGCACGCAAAGAGCTGAAATCCCAATTTCACGTCTTTACGTTACGTCGTTTACGTACGTTATAATTACTATTTTTGCCATTTTCATGCATTTTTTTTTTTCGAATTACGATTTAGTGCTGTCAAATGAAATGTTCTCCTGGTTTTAACGCGTTGATCCATACATAATATCACGTAGGTTTATACTTTAACTACGCCCTCTAAAAAATAAAACGAAATAAAACTAAGAAAAATGATGAGGGAGAAATAGAAAATAAAAAATAAAATATGAATTTTGAGAAAAAAACAAGATTTTCAATGTCCTTTCAAGTGGCGGATGGGAAAATGATAGAAAATGAAATTTAATCACACACGAAATTGAACCAAATGGAGGGAGTAGGAAAAACTTAAGTTCGTTGACATTATCCAAAGTTAATATCATGCAAAGTTGTCGAAATTCTTTCATCTGCTTAGCGCCTACACCCTCATTTACCATGGATCATTTCTGCAGAATATCAATTTCAATTAATGGTGAGATTTATACGGTATTGCTTTGAACTGAATCTGACCCTCAATTGTCATCAATTTCGTGTGTGACCAAATTTATTTTCTACTATACCATGCGCCACTGTTATGTAGGGTTGAAAAACTTGAAAAAATGGTTTAAAAAAGCATATTTATTTGAGTTTTGTTACTGGGTTTTTAAAAGTTAACTGCCAATTGATATTTTCAAATCGCTGTTGAAAGTCGCTATTATCAAACGAGAAAGGTGATTGTTCTCAAACGGTATCTCCTATCACCTCATGATTCTAGCTTCGACCTGAGATATAAGTCTTTATCTCAGCTGGAGGGGTTGAAAATTATACGCAGATATTGAGAGCGTTTGGTGGGCAGTACTTCTTTGGTGTGCAGTACAGTGAGGCTGAACAAGTTCATGCACAGAAATGGCAAAACCAGTTTCGTGTGAACAGACCCAGAGATCCTCTTCATTTTTTTGGAAAATTAAAAATGCTGATTTGAAAGGAGAATGTTATAGTGAGGAAGTATCTCTATTGGGATCACGCTGGAAACTGAAGTTTTATCATGACTTATATCCCGTGCTGCGCCTCTTGAATATAAAAAATTATGCATCATTTCGCCCGTTTACGGTGACGTCATGCATCCAAACTCAAGAGAGGTTTAACAGGTTTCGTGAAACAACTGAAATTAAGGAACCATTTCATAGCTATATAGAAAAATATATTTGGTCTGTAAATACATGGACAGCAGAAGCTAAAAAAATGTTTTCAGGTGTTGTAACGTTTGTTATCTTGTGTACTCCCATCGACGCCTATTCCATCAAAACAGGTAGGCTCCTTTATGCATATTTTTTTTTATTAACTTTCATTTCATTCTGTAAAAATTATATTCTTTCTTAGGGAAAATAGTAGTTTTCGACGGTGAAAATTGCATATATTTTGCTGTGATTTTTATTTTAAATACAGAAACAAGTTTCCCATATTTCTAAATGAACATTTGTATGTTGGTTATTTGAAAAAAATTACTGTTAATACTTATTAATATACTAGAAAAAGTACACGGCGTTGCCGGGAGTTAAAGCGGAGGTGTTACATACAATCACAAAATAAAAATAGGTGTACATCGAAACAGGGGGTGTAAAACGACCCCCTCCCCCCCCCCCTCACACACACACCCTTAAATCACAAAACGATACCCTTTACCTGCGAAAATTTTGCATTTTACGTTAAAATCTACCGACGAAATCTTTCTCGCAACACAAATAAATGAAAATACTTGAAATCGCAAAAAAGTTCCTTTAGACCCGAAATTTATTACTATCTCAATAAATTTTCATCCAATTTTAGTCAATGTTGAATGCAATACGCATAATGATAATATAATACCAAATTAAAAATATTAGGACAACATCTTTTAAATTCGGAAAGATGTAAAATCTGAAAAAAACACACAGGCCAATAGATGGCGTTAGTAGATAAAAATAAGAGTCTGCAAATCAGTGTAGACCCCGTACGAAGAGTACAAATAACGAATGGGTATATGAAAGTATTTATTTTTTTCCTGGATCAGTCTGTGATACATTTAGGATTTGCTAAAAAATGCACGTTGGATTGCACGTCAATTTTAGCACATCGTAATTCAGAAAGAGAGAGAGAAATACTGTGTATGTGTGTCACGAACTACTGGTGCGCTTCGAACAAAATTTTATACAAAAATTACAATCAGTAAATACTGGAAGCCAATGGGTTTTAAACGGAATCGAATGTTAAAAAAACCCTTTAAATTTCAAATAAAAATTTTAAAAATAACCTCCAATAATCTTACTTAACACTAGAACGACGGAAGAGGTCATTTTGATCGCATAACTACTTTGAAAAACGATTCCTCCAAAACGGCTAATACCAGTCCATTGAAATTTTATGACTTTTCTTATTTTCTTAAAGTTGTTGAAAACACAGAAGAAAATAATTCTAGGTTGTATAATAAGAGAACAAATCAACGATCTTCTTAGAACGACGGCGGCAGCCGTCAAAATGATCCGCGTACTGTGCAACCAAGCAGCATCCCGCAGTCCTCCCTTTTGAAAGGCAGCGAAAAGTAACAAAGTACTTGTTCTGCCGTAATAAAAAACAAGATTTGTGTTGATCATGCGATAAGCCCACCTGTGGAAAATACCAAGAACGGTGCATCAAGAACGCTTATTGCAAAAAATGTATCAAAGAAACATCCTAAATGCTGTGACTATGATGTTTTGGTTTTGAATTAAAGGTATGTTGTATTTTTTCTATGACGGTCAAATTGGCCGCTGCCCGTCGTTCTAGTGTTAAAAAATCTTATGTTATGATATAAATTTTAGAACGCTAGTATGAACCGCTCTCGAAATATTGCACTTTTTCAAATATACTTCATGAATAAAAATCACATACAATTGAAAAATGGTATTAATTGTAGTGAAATATGCTCCATATATAATATAGTGCGATAAATTTGTTAACATCATTCTCGGGGATCTAATTCGTTTCATTCATGAAAGAAGATGCTTCGTATAAAAGTTTTGTATTTTGGCACCTAACAATTCGCTAACAGTTATTTATACACTGGCTTCCAAAAGTTAAGCATAGACGGTAAAATCAACAAAAATGGAAAAGTGAAGCTTTGGTTAACACAAAATTACACATGAAGGCAGAAAATGTGTTTATGCATTAAAGAAAACAAGAGTTATGTACAATGAAGATAATATTTACTTTTCATAAGTTATATGAAGAAGTCACATTTGGGTCATTAACAAAATGATGTTTAAAGGCAAACAAACCAAACAAAACATACATTAGTATGGTATGTGACCACCCCGCACCCTCACACAAACTTTACAACGATTTTCTATGCTTTCAATGATGTGATCAACCATCGCAGATGCGAGCAATGGCCATTCCTCCAATAGGGCAGTCTCCCACTCTCTGAGACTGGCTGGAGGAGGTAAACGTGCAAAGACAGCACGCCCGAGGTCATCCCAAAGGTTTTCAATGGGATTAATGTCGGAGGAATACGCCGGCTACTCCATATGAGAAATGCCCTCACTTTCCAGGTATTCGTCAACGATATTAGCTCGATTGGGATGGGTGTTATGGTCCATAAGAAGGAAATCAGGACCAGCTACTGCAGCGTAGAGTGTCGCAATGGGGTCTAGGACTTCATTCCGATACCGCGCAGCCGTCACAGAACCGCCTTTAAAGATGTGCAACTCTGTGCGATATCCCATTGAAATTCCAGCCCACACCATGACGCTGCCACCTCTGAATGCGTGATATTCGATGATGTTCTTAGCCTGATTGCATATGCCTCGTTCTCTCCAGACCCTTACACGCTTATCATCTGATTCTAGGGCAAATCTGGACTCGTTCGTGAACAGGACGTTTCATTCCGGGCACAGGTCTTGAGACAGTTCAATTGACATGTTGACGACACCACTTTAATCTTGCCCCTCTGGCTTGGACGGTTAGTGGAACACAAAAACGTGGTACTCGGGCGTACAGTCCCTTCACGTGGAGCCTTCGGCGCACAGTACTGGCAGATATTGTCTTACCAAGTGCAGCTGCAACCATGGATGCAACAGTTGTAGAGGTCGCTTGTCGATTCCGCTTGGCTACTATAGCAATATGTCGATCATCAGAGGGAGTGTAGTAACCCTTAGATGACCGGGCACAGGTCTTTGGACAACTGTTTGACTTGTTTGGAATTATTTCCATAATCAAGAAATTACCGAATGATCAACGCCAAAGAAAATAGTGACATCTTTGATTGATTGTCCTGCTTCTATGCGTCGGACAGCACGCCAGCGCACACTATGTGTCATTCGTCTTATTTCAGCCATAGAAACACGAATATCATCAAAAAAAATCTTACAAAAGTTATAAACACTTCGTATCAGCATTTAAATGCACCTCCTCAAACACTTCAAAATGCTGGCGTCTTCAACGACTGCCTAATTAGCATATATCCGGACAGTCAAACCTGATTGGCTGTATCATACGATATTTGCATACTGCCATCTACATTCGCAGCGATTTTCAGTCACTCAACTTCAAATACAGTTTAGAAAAATGAAAATTTGCATTGCGTGCTTAACTTTTGGAAGTCAGTGTATAAAAGAAATGTTCTTCTCTCCTTTTGACTGTAACGATTGGCTATAAATTTGGCAACTTATGCGTTATATTAAAAATTTAACCTTTTGCGTGCCATTGATTTATCGCTTACGTCCTAACACTTATCAAAAGTTACTGAGTTGGCTATATTAAGCCAAATGTGTCATCAAGTTTGCCAAATTTCTCGCTAAACATGAAACACAGAGATAGTATATTTTCTTATGTATCTTGGCCAGTACAAATTTGTTTAAGACACATTACATATAAGCTTGACAAGTTTGCTTTTTAACTGAATGGTTTCTGTAGTATAATTTTCCTGTAATAAAATGTTTACCACAAACTGTTTAAATATTTCTTCATTATACTTCGATCCATTTCAGAAGACAAATCTGTTCAGACGTTACGTCATATGGATCCTGTACCCTGCTTCGAAAGTTTGGCCTCCGATTTCAGCAACATGTTGGTGAGTGGAACTAAGCCGGATGTCAAGCTGAAATGCGGGGACACCATCATTCCAGCTCACAAACTCGTCCTGTGCGCTCGTTCCGCAGTCTTCTCGGCCATGTTCAGCAGCGACATGTTGGAGAGTCGCACAGGTTCTGTGGACATCGTCGACCTGGATCAACCCGTCCTCAATCAGCTGTTGCAGTATCTATATTCTGGGAAGGTAACTAACTTGACTGTGGACAGGGCCCAGTCCCTGTATTCATCCGGATGCAAATACGCTGTGCAAGCCTTGAAGGATAAATGCAGGTCTTTTCTGCTAGAAGATCTGAACGACGAAAACGTGTGCGACCTTTTAGTATTTGCCGATTTGCACAGCGACAAAGTTTTGAAAGATGCCGCTATTGAACATTTTGTAAACAATAGGGAGTTACTTAAAAGTGATGCTTGGTTTAAATTTTCAAGCGAACAAGCGATGTTGGCTGTAGAAGTATATCGTGTACATGTTGAAAAACATTAAAAATTAAATAAAAAGTCTCGCTTAAATTAATTTTTATTTCATTTTATTTGTTTATTTATTGATGCTCTTTGAGTAGGTGAACAGGTGAGTAATGCTTTTTGTAAAAATAGATGTAGAAATATTTTTTTTTTTTACTGTTGTATTCAATTTTTCTCTTAATAGCATTTTACTTCTATTCCGTGACCTGTGGAAATACCTACAGTAAAAAAAAAAGAAATCGATTTTCACATAGATATCTAACAGGATATCGGAAAAAAATATTTTGTTAAATTGAATTATAACTACTATTATCTGAATATATAAATACTTCATTAGTAACAGCATAAGTATTTCATTAACAACATTTGATGAAATGTATTAACCGCTTTCGAAGGCAGAAACAGCCTTATTCTTCTAGATAATTGAGGCGCTGGCCAAATAAGGTTCAAAATCCCAATAATCTAAATATACCACAAGGAACATGTCTTTTATGCCATACCAAAATTGGACTTTATAACTGCTTTCGTTCTAGAATTATTCCCGAAAAAGAAGTACACTCCTACGATGGGCCCAAGACGGGCTAGCCGTCTTTACATACCTTACTTTAATACTGTTTTTGCTGTCCTTTCTTCGATATGTACTTCAATATGATATCCTTTCTTCAATATTTAACACATTTCATAAAATTTCATTGATTAATTTTGACTGAATACATACATTACACACACACACAAAATCAGCCGTCACTGTAAAAATTATTCTCTCATATTTTAAAGTGTTCAAATGTACAAATTCGTCAGAAACTCAAATTCCAATTTTCGACCCTGTTCCAAATACTATATATTAATTCCTTATACATATAATACATATACATTCCCTAATACTATACATTAATTACTATACACGGCTAAGACTGTATAAGTATTTTCTTTTGGTGGAGAAATAGATTCCGTAAGTGCAACAGCTTATGACATGGTAAAGTAATTATTTTAACACTACGTAGTGTCGTACAAGACAGAGCACCAGGCGCGAAGCGCCTTTAATCTCCAGTTTCAATATGTGGTTCTTATCGTCAAACTGTGACATTAATTCAGTGACCCTAATTGGAGGTTCGAGGTTTTTATTTACTACTTTTTATTATTTATCCTAGCTCCTAGTGTGGCAGTTTGTTGCACATTTAGAGTTTAAGCAGTTTGGGGGGTTGATGCAGATCTAAGGGTTACCTAGCGTTTTGGCAGTTTAGTGTTTAGAATATTTTTTTTTTTTTTATAAAATAATAGTCGCGAGTTTTATTTTAAAATCAGATGTTTGAGGTGGGATCATTTAATTCCGATTATCGATGTTTAGAACAGCGCGGGGTCTCTTACGAGATTTGGCCTTGTGATGATCATAGTCATGCAGATTGAATAACAGTTCGTTTGGAACGGATGGCAAATTTCTGTAAAATTTAAGCGCTAGCTTTTTAATTTGGGCTCTAACAGTTTTTATTTTGAAGTCATTCCTAATTACCGAGTTTCTTAAGTACCTGGGAGCTTTCCTGATAATCCGTAGGATTTTGTTTTGCTTTGTCTCTAGGACGTCTATTGTAGTTTTACAGGCATATCCCCATACGGGTGCTGCATACAGCATTCCCGGGCGGATGACCGATTTATAAATTAGGAGTTTATTTTGATAACTTAGATTTCCGTTTCCTATCATTGGGTATAAGGCTCCTGTGGCCATATACGCTTTTTTGATTAAGTTCGTTACGTGCTGTTTCCAGGTTAGGTGGGAATCTATCGTTACACCTAGGTATTTAGTAGATTTTTCCGCTTTTAGGGCATGGTTGTTTATGTACAGAGGCGGCGGAGGTTTACGTTTTCTTGAGAAATAAATCCAATGACATTTATTGGGGTTTAATTTTATTCGCCATTTTTCCAGCCAAGTTTGGAGTATGTCTAAGTGTTGTTGTAGGTGTCTGTGCATTACTGAGACATAGGGGTGTTTTGCAAGTATCGCACTGTCGTCTGCATAGAGTGCCAGCTCTGTGTTTGGAGTCCTAGGGATGTCGTTCAGGTATATGTTAAAGAGTGTCGGGCCCAGGATAGAACCTTGCGGTACACTACTTTTAATGAGCTTGGGTGTAGATATGTTACCTCCTACTCTGACTTGAAAGTGTCTGTTAATTATTTTAAAAGCTTTATATGTATTTTATAATTTAAAATGTTTTATTTAATTAGTGGTATATAATACGATCAAAATGTTATATCAATTTTATTACAATTGGATATTGTTATCTGTAAGATATAATACTACACTTTTTATTATATAAAAAAAATCAAACAATTCTGTATCGATAAATTAATGACTAGAAGAATGCTCTAACCATCTTTAAATGAAACTAAAGATGCAAATTGTAACTAAATACAAACTTCAGCTTGAAAATAATTTATTCAAACTGAATAAATTATTGAAAATAATTTATGTTAAAATTTTTAATAAAATTTGTTATTTCTAATTCGGCAGTATTTTAGTCAGGACTATAAATTAAACATATTGAAATAGAAGTACTACTTTTAATACAAAAAAGTACTACTTTTATGTATATTTTAGCTATATATAACATTTTAATTTTTTATCAAGGGTACTATTTTTTTACAATCTCTGTGCCATAGAAATTATTACGATTATCGTCAAAATATTTTACGATCCACCATTACGTAACGATAATTCACTTTCCTTAAATCTTCGTAATTGTCATTATTTATTAGGAAAATTAATCACAAACAGTATCGATAAAGTAGATGAAGGGGCACTTTCATACGTCAATATCGCAATCTGAGGTATTGTTATCGGTGATTCTATTCGGTTATCTAACATCACTCTGTCTCTATCGTTCTTTGCCATGATAATTCTGTAACGAGAGTGCTTTATCTTCGGTTCTATTTGTGGAAATTTATGGTATCGATTGATTTCTTTGATGCAATTCTAGAGAATATTCAACATTCGTCATATAGAGATTTCGCATCCAATTTATGTAATGGAGTTAAGTAAGAACCACTCTAATGAACAAATCAATTAAGTTCTGCTATTTTTAGATTTTATGAGAAAAAGAAAAAGAATAAAAGAAAATCTGATGTGAGCAGAGCACGAGTTTCCCTACCGACACAAATTCACCTTAAATATCTAGAGAACAGTTAATCCTAGAATAATGCAACTAATCTTATTTATTTCCTCGCCCAAAATTGCATGAAGAACAAATATTTAATAATTACGTTTCTGCAACTGTCGTGATTTACTTCAGATTTTAACGATTTATCGGGCCATTTCGCAGAAAAAAAGCAAGCTTCAATTTATTCAATCGTACTAAAATCTAGTCAGCACCAGGGCAACCTGTAACTGATTTACCTGTCAAATTTTGTGATATTTCGTGGAATAGTTTTTGAGCTAGAGTAGATAAATACATTTCACAGGCACACAGACGTCATACTAAAATAATAGTTTTTTAGTATTCTAGAGGTCCCAAACCGTGTAGATCCATCTAAAGAGCGAGTTTCTATTTTCGACATGATTCTAATAATTTCCTTATACATCACCTTGTATAGTAGATATTGTAAAAATGGATGTGGCCAACTCATGACCCCCCTACTAACAGTACATACTGACAGAACGCGATTTTATAGAATTATTTACGCTGTCGTTGCAAATAACACCATCTATGACAGCAAAGAAAAAAGTGCTTAACTGATTACCCATTATCACCCAAGGATCTCCACTATTGCCACTCATCAGCATGGTGCAGGCCATAATATGATCAGTACAAAACACCTTATAGAAAGAGTGTTAGAATTTTTCTGGTAGGTAAAATTATTCATCTATGTTCCAATGTTGCCTTAATTTTTTGCGGTTGTCTACAATGGCGGGGCGATCCTTTAATTTGGTTACGCCCCCCCCCCCCCTGTGCGTTCTGCGAACATGAACTTGGTCGTCGCAGTCTCGTGCAATCCGAGTTTAGTTTTAAATAAAGTTTATTTGGCTACTTGGTAAGGCTGCAGTTGTCGGTCTCCCTAAAAGTTCGCAAAACTGTTACATATAGCACGGTTTTCTTGTTGCCATTGCAGGTATAAAATATCCCATGCCAACGAGAGCAATGTAAGTGCGAAACCGCTCTTTGAATTTTGCTGTATGCGATAAAGCGCGATCCTATTTTGAAAGTGTTTAAATTGTTTATTATTTCATATTCAACCTCCAGTTATATCAATAAGTAAAATACACATTTTGCGAAAGATAAGGAAAACTTGAGCAACGCATATATGAACAAATAACACAAGAATGCAGCATACAGCTGTTTCGAGGATACGCTGGATCCCTTTCGTCAGTGAACACCGATGAAGGGGATCCAGCGTATCCTCGAAACAGCTGTATGCTTCATTATTGTGTTATACGTTGCTCAAATTTTCCTCTTGTCATATGCTATGCATGCAAGAAAAATAAAAAAAATCTTAACTATGTGTTCATTTTCCTCTGCAGAAACATTTTTATGATTCCCTGTGCTTTCTTCATAAACACACCATTTAAAAAACTGTCCAAGGCAGAATCTCCCACAAAAATCATTTTCTTCTTTCCTTTTCCCCCATTTTTCCCTTCCTGTAACGAATCGATCCAATTTTCTCATAAATTTTCCCTTTTGAGCCGTCAACACTTCCTTGTTTTCGAATGACAGGCTGCTAAACTTCGGAACTGTAGCGAAATCTTCATCCAGGTGTGTTTCGGATTGAGTTGATTTTCTCATACATCAAATGAACGACTCGCGGATCGAAAGTAAAGCATTTATTTTCTTTGTAATGTATTATAGCTCGCACGGCTTCAAAACTATGTTTTAGAGATATTATATACATGTTTCTTAGAAAAGTCTTTATGTACCCCAATAACTTTGTAAGGAAATGTCAGTGAGTGTTCACGTTATATCTATAACATTCACGAAGTTGATAATGGCCGATTGAATAAATGGAATTGCAGGGCCCATAGTGGAAAATTTAAGTTAGATAATGAACTTGTCAATAATAAAACCAAGTACTGAATATTTTTATATTGCAAAGTAAATCATATGTAGACTACAAATACGAAATGTAAAAGGTAAATGTTTAACATCCTTATAACAAAACCACAGAAATTGCGTGTTGCAAGAGTTTAGGCACAAAAAAGAAATTTTCCTACTTGGAAACAACGTAAATGTTTTAATTATGTATGATGCTACCACTGCATTTTATAAGTTCAAACACACGATTTTCCATGGAAAGTACAAGGTTTTGAAAGATGTTTGCATCAACATCAAACCCGGATTTCTCTATGACAACTTTGAGTCCAGTAACAGAATAACACTGGTTGCCATTGCCGTATACGGCATGATCGGTGTTTCTTTCAGGTCTTTTAGGCCGGTGGGGCGAATAAAATTCTAGGAGGGGGGCATGTTTTCTATTTGCCCTATATAAATATATCTAAATACTGTGTCATATAAATAGAAACTAGGTTAACATAAAATGTCTCCGGGAGGGCTAATACTCGTCTCCGGGGGGCGGAGGAATGCCTGAAAGAAACACTGGACAGGATGCGGTTCATCACATCCGCAGACTAGCAGACGAGTCTTAAACCTAGATGTTTTTGGTTCTACGTCTGCTTCGTGGAATTTGAAGTGTAAATCGCAGCATTATCCTGTTTAAAAATGCAGCAGGAGTCGCTTAAGATTGTTCCAGACGATTGTATAAGTTACTTTCGCGGATTTTTAAATAATTTTATCAATTTTCTCAACCATCTAAACACGTCAGGAAGGCTTCACCCTTCTTTTTCAACCCTGATCGTCCAGCCTATCCGAAAATGTAAAGTATCTGTTTGGACGATCGGTAATTTGGACGATTGACCAATTTACCAGAACCCATACAGCTATCCAACATGACGTCACACGGTCTTTATCGTCAGTCAGCCATCCAAATAGTTGCTCAAGTCCTCAGGATGAGTCGGACGGTCTGGGTCTTCAACGGTCTTTATCGTCTGCTTCAAAAGCGTTTGTAAGACATCACGTGATCATTCATTGACTTGATCCATTTCATGTTGTAAGAAAAGCGTGATATTTGAAAGATAAATTTAGAAATAGGCCGAACTGTGTGCTATTTGGGATATGGTAGTCGAGGTGATAGGGATTCTGTTTCTTTTTTTAGAATCCCCTGTATTCCCAAAACAGGAAAACTAGATAATATGAAGTTAAAATCGGAAAGACGTGAGATAGGGATTTCAGCTCAGGATATTCAGAGTAAGGATATGATAATATTGACAACTTCAAAATTGAAGTTCTCATATCCTTGAAAACTCGATTTAGGATAAATATCTTATAACAGGTACATTTATTATTTTCTATTAATGTAAAATAACTTATTTATTCATAAAGTATTAAGCTTGAAATGTTTCTATACCATATTGAGAGTAAGTATGGTTGTAATCGGCAATAATGTAGCTCGAAAAGATGTTAATCCATTTTTGGAATCTAAAATATATGGATCGATGCTATTTATGATGGAAATTTTATTTTAATAAAGCTTTGCCACTGCCAAATCCATGTTAACACAAAGATTGTCTTAACTGTCTATCCTACATTCCCGGTAGCTATGCTGATGCCAGAGCTGAGGCCACGTGATGTGGATCTCAAAACTAGGAATTACATTTCGAAGTTTCGCGATCTGCATCCATGGACCCGTGTCGCTCCTATCCATTTCGACCATCGAGGTAGTATTATATACTATATCTATATTATATATATCTATTATATATTATACTGAACAATTTCTGATCCTGAAACATTTACCGATAATATTATTTTAACATCAGCGCTCCATTTATCGAAATTCGATGAGAGGAACACACGCTTTCGATACACGTCAATGCTGATTACAGATTCTTTTTACTTTCCCAGCAATACATGGTAATGTGTAAGGAAAGTATTGTAATCATGCCGAAAATCGCAACTCGAGTTTTCGACGGATCTACACGTTTCGAGACCTCTAGAATACGATAAAACTATTTTTAGCGTGACGTCTGTGTGTGTGTCTGTCTGTCTGTGAAATGTATGTATCCACTCTAACTAAAAAACTAATGAACCAAATTTCATAAAATTTGGTAAGTCACTTGGATGTGACCCTGATGCTGATTAGTTTTTAGTACGATTCGGGATAAAAGAACCCGCCATTTTTTGCGAAAAGGCCCGCAAAAATTGCCTGCATCCATTCCAGCTGAAAAACTAATGGACCGAATTTCACAAAATTCGGTAGATGCTAGCGATCGAATTCTGATCCATTTCATAAAAGTTCAAAATGCATGTGTTATTACAACTACCAGAACTATTTTAAAAAAATGTAAAATGAAATATAATTAAAAAATTGTATTTGACACTCACAGTAAATGCCTATGAAAGGCGTCTTCAAAGTTAGAATCGCACTTCTATTGTATTTAACAGCATTCACGAACCGGTTTCAGCGCTTTTAATTTAGTCGATAGAAAAGAAAAAAGATACATGAAATGGCAGTAAGAATTAACTATCTTAACTCAACTCTATTTTATCACACTGGAATCCATTTTTAAATAGTTTGTAATTATTCATTTATTTATTATATTTATTTATTTTTTTGCAAGAAAATTTTTTGGAAAATCTATACTATTCTTCCAAATGATCACACATGTAGCATATTACCCTTTATTTTAAAGGGCTTGAAAAATTTTTCGATTGATATCAAGTTTGGTAATGTACTCCTTCAAGATAGGGGGTGGAGGGGGGTCTGATGCCATCACAAACATAAAAATTGTATCACGGCTCTTTTTCACTATAATGATTTTAAAACTTAAGATTCGTGATCTTTGAGCTATAAAACCCCTTTTATACATGATTATGTCAAATTTTGTCCTATGCTTCCATGTTCAAAAAATATACATTTCGAAGTTTCTGCGCGATTCTCAAAAAATTCTATATAATTCTTGATTTTTCAGTAAGAAAGACGGATATAAAATTTTACAAAATCCATTAATATTTGTGGCAACTATTGATTGGTGGCATTGATATGTATTATATTGTGGCAGCTATCACTGAACCATAGATAATTCATTTTATTCATAATTAAGTCAGATTTTTTTGCTATGCTGCTATGTTAAGAAATCATAAAATTTCGAAGTTTTAAATCGAATGTCAAAAAATTCTATCCAGTTCTAGCTCTTTCGATAGCACAGCTGAATATAAAGTTTAGCGAAAATCCATTAATATTTATGGTAGCTATCGTGTACACAACGAACCGACACAGACAGACGGACATTACATTAAAAACAGCCGAAACGTGATCAGGAGGTCCTAAAACATATATTGACATCAAAATATAAAATTTCCGTGAGATAAATACCTTCTCTACACAATATTCTAGTGTTTCAGAAAGTAAAAATTGCTAAGTGCCACACTTTTGCAAGTATCTGCTATTATTTCCTGTTGAGCAAATGAAAAGGGCGATGCAGTTATCTGCAATGGGAGCACGATTCTAGCATAGGGGAAGCCTATTACATGCGGGATCTGCGATTCCCCAACTTAACGCAATTCATTTACGCTCGTCTAGTTAGACTCGCTAACAAACCAATTTATCAAGTTTAATACTTCAAACTTTTAATCTCAAATTTTCAATTTGTGGTTATACCATGGAAGAAAAGGGACTAACTCTCTCTTACTCTATAGGCCATACCGTGCAGCTCCGACCAATCTATCTACAAACAAAGTTTGCAATCATTGAATTGTTTAAAACGTGAATTGGAAGATAAAGCAGGAAGCAAGTCTTTCCAACTCCATAATATAAATATTGATATTCTGAATTTTTAAATTGGAATGACCTCTCGATATTAACTTCCCTATGCTGCTGAATCATGGAGAAAATCTCATCTCTAACGCTATGAGATGAATACAGTTTTTATTTTATTTCTTCAAGTCTTGTGACCAGTGTTTCTTGCAGGCATACCTCCGGGGCGGGAAGGGGAGTTAAGACCCCGGAGACGAGCATTCCCCCCCCCCCCCGGAGGCATTTTATGTTTACCTAGTTTCTATTTATGTGACACAGCATTTCGATATATTTATATAGGACAAATAGAAAACTTGTCCCCCCTAAAATTTCATTCGCCCCCCCCCCCTCCGGGCCAAAAAATCTTGAAAGAAACACTGCTCATGACCATGTAATTGCATTATGTTGTGGCAACGCCTTCGGCCTGAGATTATAAACACTAAAATAGCAAAAACACCAAACTTTGAAAGGCTAGTTCTTCAGATCCAAGGGTTAATTTGAAGAACATATTTCAAATATGGATTCAGCCTCGTCGAATTAGTAGACGTGAGCTTTTTCAGCCCTCGGGGTTGCATTGGGCAGTCTGGCATACTGACACTACGCTTTTAGACAGGAGGTTGGCACACTGACTGATTTATAAGCTGATGTATATCCAACTTTACCATAATGACGAAAACTCGAAAATTACATTTTTACCTTCCTAGTACAAACATAGTAAAATGTATGGGAAAAGTATTCTGTTGAAAATTCGAATGAGAGTCTTCGGCAGAAAAGCACGTTCAAAGTATCCTTGATTACTAATCGAATCGAACGTTTTCGGGTTGATGATGACTGTGTTCAAGTATGTATGTATGGTAGTATGCTAGAGTGTGTGCATCTGTGAGTCAATACCCGCCATATCTTAACAGACAAAGCGCTTCGAAAATAATTTTTGTGCGATTATGGCAATATATGAATACTGGAACCCTATTGATTTTAAACGCAATCGCATATTCCCAAGACGCCTCCCCACCCCTATTTTAAAATTATTTGAAAAAAATATTTAAAAATCAGTTAGTATAACTTTTTCAAAAATTAATTCGAAAATTGGAGGAGGGAGGATCTTTTGAACATTCGATTGAGTTTTAAATCAATAAAATTCCAGTACTTATTGATTATAATATAAAAATCGTACCAAATTCCGAATGAAACGCCCCATTTGTTTGCGAGATATCACAGCCATAGACTCACGGATACATATACACACACGTATCCCTTCAAAAGTGTACACCCAATACACGCACACAAATTTACATACATGCACATACATACGAACACTTCAAAAACGTTCGATTCGAGTACAGGAAATATACGTACTCTTCAGTCGAAAACACGAATTCGAATTTTCGACCCCGATTCGAATTTTCGACTTTCCCTCTATACATTATGCTATGTAATAAATGGAAAGTAATAAAAATGGATTGAACAAAATGACTAGTCAATACACTTTAAATTGGCATACCTAAACATTTGAGAAATTTTACACGATTGTAAAGTTTACCTGGAAAAGTCCCAAGCTCCATCTAAAAATACATCTGGAAAGTCAGTTTAAAGTTATGAATTCTTTGCACAATTCGCAGCAATGATTAGCTGGGATAAGTCGCTGCACTTCTGTGTAAAGTTGCGTTACCTACGCCATTGCTTTGATGTGTCTAAAATCAGGTGAGTGCTTACAAGGAAAACATGCGTTCTCTCCATTTTCGGAACCTTTTATAAAATTGTCAATTAAAATTTGACCTTTTACAGAAATCCAGATGCTTTTTAGAATACGTCACAACACTTAAAATGTATCATAAAAAACACACTTTGCATAGGAACGGACTTCCCACATCCGTGCTATTAACAAAACGATAAGAAAAAAGCCCTCTTGGCGACAAATTCAGCAAAATATCGCCAACTAGACACTTTTAGAAAACGTCGCCAAATTAGAGAAAATTCCGTATCTTGGAATATTAAGTTTAGTTTCTTTGATAATCGACCGATCAAACAGGGCATTTACTTAGTCGCAGGAAAAAATAACAATAAACATTATCAGAAATAGATAGGGTTTTTTTTTTTTTTTTTTTTTTGTCAATTTCATAATCTCTAGACATTGTATGGTTCAATACCTTTGAGGCAAAGCATGATCACTCAATTTGCTTTTCGTAGGTATATTCATATTAATTGGCAGGCATAGTAGCTACGTCAGGAAGGACGCCACAAGAAAACCATCTATTGGATTGACTCAGAATAACAACGAAATGAACAATGGTGGTTTGACAGTTTCGGGTAATCAACCTGCAGATCGGTCGACAGTGCTGAACACAGTTACGTAATATAAAGCCCGACACTGGTATTCCCAAGTTCCGCATACAACTATAGCAAGAATATGGGATAAAAATTACAATAAGAAATAATGCAATGCTTTTTAAGATTACAATAGACTTTTAATTCTTAACATTGAAATAAAATGAAAACAATGTTGTATAATTTTAATTTTTAAAACAAAGGTGTAAGCAACCTAATTACGAAGACTGTTTCATGTGAAGGAATTTTAAACTGGTTTCTTGCACTGAAGGCGAACCTGATTTATTTATCTTTTAAATAATTTTAAATGTAAAACAATACCGGTGTAGTTTCTAGCCTTGTTTGAAACCGTGGTTTAAAACACCGTTCTGACGTCAGCTTCAATTATTTGGTTGTTTACAAATCAATGCGGGAATTATAAGTTGTGTGTTCGTGGCTAAGTTTGGAACTTTTGTTCTGTTATATAAAATAGTGTTTACGGTGCGATGTAGCTTCTTACTTTGTTTAAAACCGTAGTTTAAAAACAATGTTTTGACGCCAGCTGCATATAATTCTTTGATTGTTCGCATATAAATACTGGAGTTACAATTTGTGTGTGTGGTTAAGTTGGGAACTTTTGTTGTGTTGTGAAAATAGTGTTTATGGTACGATTTAACGTTTGAGTTATGAATCTAAGTTATAAAATAATAGTGTCTTTTTGCTAAAGTGGTTATTATTTTTAATTAGTGGACTTCTAACAGTTTTCGTGCTGAAAAGTTGCAACTTAAAATTTAAACATTCAATGTACGATAAATGCAGCTTAAAGAACAACTAGCCTCATAAATAAATTTATATGGATTTTCGATTCTTGTGACTAAAGTTTTTCATATCGGTAAGTAAAAATTATACATATGTTTTATTTTGCATAGAATATGATATGTTTTAAGTATTTTGCAAAAATTTGTGTTTTAACATACAACTTTTCGCCAGCGAAATAAATTAAGTATATTACATTTTTAATATCCAAGTTTTATATATTACATAATTATAGCTTAATACTATATAACATAATTATGTTATATATTAAGCATGCGTTGTAAAATGCTTAACTTAGTGATTATTAGAACTAATATTGCATTAATATTGCAAAATATTACATTAATTAGAACTAATATTGCATAATATTGCATTAATTAGAAGTAATATTGCATGGGCTTTAGAAACTTAGTGAATTGTTTGCTGGTATAGGAAACAGATAGCGGCTTATGCAACAGTTGAAGGTCATTGGCTCAAGGTAAGTTTCATCCTTGGTACCGATAACTGATAGAGCCTACAGTACAGCAGTGGAATGTACTTGGCTCAGAATAAGTTTAGACCTTGGTATCAATAAACGACAAGACCGTTTTTTATCATGGGCAAAGTAGATAAATAAATTAATAGGGGCCCAGATATTTAGGGGGTCCATTTTACTATTATTATTGTTTATGTATCCATATAATAATTTGAAAGGGACCCTATATTTTACTTTAGTCAAAGAGTTCAAATATGATTAATTATCGACAGCAAATGGTTCAAATATGATTAATTATCGACAGCAGTGGAATGTCTTTGACTCAGGGTACATGATGACCTCGGTACCGATAACCGACAGTGGCTCACAGCAAGAAAGTATCTTCATATTTTCATAAGATCATAAGATCATTGGACGTTAAGAGTGCAAAATTATATGAGTAAAATAATTTTTTATTAGTGTTTACTATCATATTTTAATAGGGCAAAAATATATTAATAGTATTATATGCCATTATGTGTTTATTTTATATGTAAATTAGAATAACTTTATTTGTGAAGCATATGTTTAAAGACATTTTAGTATAGTGAGTCACAAAAATATCTATTAGAGGCCCTTTTGACTCAAGGTATAAACACCCCTGGTCTTATCGATCTGGAGCATTTGCTTTATTGATTAATATATATATATATACACACACACAGATATATATATATATATATCTATATATATATATCTATATATATATATATATACAGTATTGTGGCAATTAATTGAGAAATGTAGTTTTTTTTATATAATTCAGTTTTATTCAAGTTTTCTATGGATACATTTAAAACTAATAAGTGATATGACCTCCCCGAGACTTTATAACATCACAGACACGTTTCGGCATGGAATGTACTAGACTAGCACATGTAGTTTTAATTTTAACGTCTCTGAACCATATGTCAATAACGGTCGAAATTAGCTTGTCCATCGTCGTACAGTCAAATTTGTGAAGCCGTTTTTTGACAATAGCCCACAAATTTTCTATGGGATTCAAGTCTGGGGAATTCCCGGGCCAATCCAGTACGGTAATATTTTTTTTTGAGCAGAAATTTTTGATTCGCTTCGAAGTGTGACATGGCGCGCTGTCTTGTTGGAAAACGCAATCTCCGTTCGGCCACAGTTTAGCCATGGTTGGAAGCACTTTTCGGGTCAATATGATTTCGTAACTAGCACTGTTCATCATTCCCTCTACGGGAACAAGAGATTCTGTCCCCAAAACGCTGAAACAACCCCAAAACATCTTTTTGGGCGGATGCTTGGGTGCTTGATTGATGTGGTACTGATTGAGAGGTTCTCCTTGGCCCCTTCTCACGAACATAGATCTAAATCCCTGAACCACAAAATGTGTTTCGTCAGAAAAGAGAACTTTCTCGCAGTCCATGTTTTGTATTTCCGTACCCATTCCAACCTTTTTTTCTTCATGCGAAGCGTCAGAAGCTGCTTCTTGTACGGTCGACGTGCTCTCCGTCCGCGTTCTAACAGCCTGTATCGCACTGTTGAAGGTGCAATATCAACACTAGCTGCCACCATGGACTTAGACAGGTCAAAACTGGTTAATCGAGGATTTTTAACACTCATTCGATGTAAAGTTTTGTCGTCACGAGTCGAAGTTGATCTTTTTCGGCCGCATCTTCCAGAGCGGTTAGTTCCAGCATTTCCTGTTTCCTGAAACCGCTTCCAGATCCTCCCGACACTTGCTGTACTCACTCCACATATTTTACCTATTTCCTCGAACGTCTTAGGAGTGTGTTCTCTAAGCGCAATCACTTTAGCACGTGTTTCCGCGCTGATATCCATGACGCTAATGAGCCCCGCAACAACTGAGAAACTACCACTGCGCAACACCTGCCACCTGGCGGAGGAATTTGAACACCTGCTACTTACCAGGTGCATACGAACACCTGCTACTTTGATAATAACTGCAATTTGAACTCTGAGCTAATTTGGAGTGCTTCTTCCTAAGCTTACGTGTGATAAAACGAAAAAAATGACATTTCTCAATTAATTGCCACAATACTATATATATATATATATATATATATATATATATATATGGGAGGAATATGAATTTGGTTTCACACAGTAAGTCAATAGCACAAGCGAACTGTATTCCTATTTCATTATTTCACAAGCACGAAGATGGAATGCAAACTCTCCATTCGCATCCAACACAACACTACCGTTTTTTCAACACGACAAAATGCATACCGCAGCGGTCCCTCTTCAATTAATACACATGGGCTTCAACCGTATATACATATATATATATACTATAATTTATAATAATATATTTTTCCAATATATTTCTGGTGAATCTTTGTTAATTATTGCTTATCTGCTGAATCTTTGCTTAATTATTGCTTATCTGGTGAATCTTTGCTAATTAATTATTGGGTAGGATGATGTAAAATGTTCCAAGTTCATACTGGTCCCCATACTGAACCCCAAACATTTCCCCGCTGGTTGACATTAAAACATCCTCTATGTGCGCGTCTGTGTATCATAGACTCAAAGATTCAGGAAAACTTCAATCAGTTACGGAAGCTACAGTAATTTACGTCGCCAAGAAAGCTGCAATAGATATTTCGTAAACATACCCGATTTAAATTTCGCATTTTAACTACTTTTCTCATAATGCGAATTTTGTTCATATCTGTCCCCTTTTAAAATTCTAAATAGAAGTCTCCATTACCCAAATCTTCATCAGAGCCGGAAATCTTACAGTTATATCTGCAACCGTAACGGGCAGCGTTAGTCACGCGCGGGTGATGAATATATGCGGCAAAATGGTGCGCTAAAGAGAAGCACAGGATGCTCTGTGTCCAGGAGAGAAAGGAAGGGGGGGGGGGGGGGTGCGAGCGTTTCGACTTAATTATTCATTTTAATAGTCGCTAATTTAAATGTAATGATGTCAGATGTGTACATGTCTAATTGTTCGAGATTTATGCTCCACCTGGCTGGAAAAGAGGGCATTCAGCAATGCTGATAAAATTGGATATTTATGCTGGATACAGGAATTAACGATAACAAAGTATTTTGATGTTTAAGTTTCTGCACTAAGCAAATACAATATATAAACAAGAAAGATCAATTATACATAAAGCATTGATTATGAAACACTTTAAAACTTCGATGCAATTTTATATAAATATCTCTAAAATGCGATATATATTCCTCGGTAATATTTTTTAAATTATCACAATACTACATTAATTTATTATATTTAAAAACTTAAAATTTCATCGAAAAAAATGAACTTCATTCAAATGACGGAATTGAAATATAAATTGCCTGACTTGAACATCTCTAAAATGCGATACATTCCTCGGTAATATTATTAAAATTATCATAATACTACAATAAAATATTTGACAACTTCATCAAAAACAAATGAACTTTATTCAAATGACGTCATCGAAATATAAATCGCCTGGTTCTCTCTATAAAAGCAGCATTTCATTCATAAACTTTTTAAAATTCCTTTCATTCATCACAGTACTATAATAATTTATTTTATTTAAAAACTTAAAACCATGGAGGTACACGTAATTTAACTCTATGCTTAAAACTTCATCGAAACAATCCTCTTCTTCTTTGTGTAAAATCAAGTAATGTTTCATTCATATCAGCTATATTGCAGACTCCATGAGCTAAATAATTTTGCGTTAAAGAAATGCAGTAATTCATATACTACTCATTCTACATCTTTTGTTACTTACATTCTCCATAAGTGAAAATTAGGCTTCGTTGTAGAAATAATGAAAGTTTGATGATCATTTAAACTCAAATATAAGTAGAAGAGGAAGGCCGGTTCACCAACAGAGGCTGTGCAAAGCTGTGCAATGGCCGCTATCTTGAATTCCGTAATCCTGGACGAGGGGGTAAAAAGGGGGAAAATGGAAAAAATGTGGGGTGAAAATTTTTAGAAACTTTTTGGGTGGTGGCAACGAAATGACTGAGGTTCACCGACGGAGGCTGTGCAGAACCACCAGCGCCCCCTAGCGACGAAACTTAAAGTTGGAGCTTAGAAATGAAATATTTCTAATTTTAAATATTGAGGACGATACTTAACAATTTTCTGCCTTAATGGTTTTTTTTTCTAAATTAATTAAGTGAAGTGATTAAGTAATGAATATCCCTCCGCCAAGGGCATGCCAAGGGTGTACCAAGGCCATCGTTCTTGGAATATCCCTCCGCCTTCTAAAGGGAAGAAAGAGTGCTTACGCCATTCGTATGTTAAGGGTATGCTAAGGTACCTCTCTAAGCAATTTGTAAGCAATCGGAAACAGGATATCATTTATAACTATATGGAAATAATTCCAGTATTTTAATATTTTGAGATATTTGAAGAAAAAAAAATTTTTTGTCCGAGAAAGTTTTCGCTGCATTTTGCTTACTTTCATTCAAAATATTTTTTAAACTACAGAAGATAGAAATAAATAGTAAACAACAAAATATTCATTCGGAAATTCCGTTTCCAGATCAATAATTTGATTTTACGAAGCTCTTAATAGTTTTCGAGAAATATTTTTACGATGTTGAAGACCATTGAAATTTTCCGTTTCTATCCGTTCTCAGGATAACTGCGTAAAAATGGCTTTATCAAAATGAAATTTTAGTACGCTGTTGTTGAGGCGGCCTGTGGGATATATGGGAATGTAAATGAACAATATCACCCAATTAGTTTTGGATTAAACCCGGGTTGAAAAAATGAAATACACTGAACCTTATGAGACCTAATTTCTCAAACATTTTTAAAGCGAAGTTAGAATTCACAAATTGCGTCGAAAATTTTAGGAAATATTCAAATTATCCCGAAAACATATAAAAATATTTCAGCAAATAGGTTCGGTAGTTTTTTAAATAAAATTTAAAATAATAATTACATCCATATAATATGAAGAGATCACGTGACCCACTTCAAAATAAAACATGGCATCCATCTTGTGTAAAATCATGATTTTAAAGTACTTTTAAATTTATATTTAGTGTTGCATCCGTCCTAAAATCTCTTTATTTTTGCTTATTTTCTGTGCATGTATATTCTGTGCCAACGCAATTACAATATTTTTGAGTTTAAATGATCATCGAACTTTGATTATTTCTACAACGAAGCCTAATTTTAATGGATGCAGAATGTAAACAAGTGATTGTAAGATGAATTCTATAAAAATTGCTAAATTTTTTTCACGCAAAATTATTTAACTCTGGAATAAAAGTGTATGAATTCACTGTTTTTACATAGAGAGCCAGACGATTTATATTTCGATGATGTCATTTGAATAAAGTTCATTTATTTTTCGATGAAGTTTGAAGAAAGATAAATTATTGTAGTTCTGTGATAATTAAAAAAATATTACCTCTGAATGTATCGCATTTTAGAGTTGTTTAAATAAAATTGCATTTCAGTTGGAAAGCGTTTCATAATTAATGCTTTATGCATGATTGATCTTTCTTGTTTTACATTAATTTTTTTTTCTCTATTGTACCCCTAAACTAATCTGTCTAGAGATTTCAACAGTACAGTATGGGCTCTTCCCCGAAGTCTATTAATTTAATAAATATTGTAATTGTTATAAATTTTTGATTATTTTGATGTTATGAATGGATTAAATAAAAATACACTTTACAAGTTTTAAAAATTACTTAAGGGTTTTATAAGCTTTATGAAATAAAATATGTGTACTGCTCTTTAGATTTGTCTTTAAAAAAATGCATTATTACAAAAGACTCCAGAAAATGTTGAAAATAATATTCAGTTGATTCCTGGAGCGTTATATAAACCCTCTTCGTCGGGAAATGTAAATAACCAACTGTGGCCGTAGCAGTAAGCCTACATAAAAAGCGTCGAAGTTGAGTTATACTTTACCAGCTTTAGTAAATTTCACAAAGTGGCATACATGAAACCAGAATAGATGACAAAAGACATATATTTAGAATATGCGAATTTAGTTTATATAAGTAGAATTTTAAATTTATTTATGTCCGCAGTATCCAAGAAAATACGTCGGTTTAAAAAACACTATTGTTACGAACGCGCAATATTCCTTTTGACGCCTCTTTTTTCGTCTGTCTCGAAAGCCAGGCGAAGAAAACACAGTCCATGACGTCCGTATGACGTGAGCCCAGGGTAGTCAGGATTTCCACGTTAAAAGAAAGGTTTCCAGATTGGGTGATTTATCGCGAATTTGGAGGCTTACGGAATGTTCCAGAAACTTCTCGATAGAACGATTATTCTTTGAGATATAGAGATTTCCAGAAGTTTCTATGGAGAAACTATAAATACGAGTCATCATTGAATCGGAAAATTCAGTTGATGAGTTAAGAACATACGGCTACAGTGAACTGTGACTTTTACCAATGTTTTGAGAATAGTAGCTGTTTTTTTTTGTGTGTGTGTGTGAGATTATTGTAGCATTGTGATAATTTTAAAAATATTACTCCTGAATGTATCGTAATTTAGAGATGTTTAAACCAGGAAATTTATATTTCAATGACGTTATTTGAATAAAGTTCATTGTTTTCGGTGAAGTTTTAAGTTTTCAAACATAATAAATTAATGTAGTATTGTGATAATTTAAAAAATATTATCTAGGAATGTATCGCATTTTAGAGATGTTTAAATAAAATTGCATTGCAGTTGGAAAGTGATTCACAATCAATGCTTTATGCATGATTGATCTTTCTTGTTATTTATTTCAATAAATCTGAAAACTATTAATTCCTTTATATATATAGTATAATGTATAAGGAAGGTACTGCGGCGCGGTCAAAAATTCAAATTTGAGTTTTCGACGGGAGAACAAGCATCCTTGTCAAACATCCGTTTCAAGCATCCTTGATCACGAATCGAACATTTTTGAGCTGATGTCTCTCTGTGTGTGTGTGTGTGTGTGAAAGTATGTGTGTGTGTCAGTGAGTCTGTGAAGACGATATATTACGAACGAATGGAGCGATTCGAATGAAATTTGGTACAAAAATTACAATCTGTGAATACTGGAAGCCTATTGTTTTTAAACACAATCAAATGTTCAGAACTCCTCTAAATTTCGCGAGTGAAATTTTGAAAAATCATCAAAAAAGCAAAACCTTTAATAAAGTTACCAAATAGGGATTTCTTATATAATTTTTCCTTAAAAAAACGATTGACATAAACTTTAGAACGTTTGTGTGAACCATTCTCGAGAAATTGCACATTTTTCAAATAAATTTATCAAAAAATCCCATAAATTAAAAAAAAAATCTGATGTGGGCAACACATGCCTTTCCTTATATAATGCAATAAATTTACTACTTTTACAGTAAAAAAAAAGGTTTTTCTTATAGTAGATACTTATATTCTTTCCAAGATATTGAATTTTCGACAATTAGTCGTCATTTTCATTGATTTAGCGTCATTTTAATCTATTTGGCGAGATTTTCGTTAATTTGACAACATTTCAAAAAGTTGCCAAGTTAGCGACATTCCGCCAAATTCGTCACAAAAATCTCGCCAAGCTTTACTAATGGAGAAATAAGTTATTCTTATAGCAGATGAATGACTATTGGCGTTCAAATACAAAAGTATTACTCGAAGTATCTTTTCTCATGAATGGAACGAGCTATATCGAAGAGAATTATGTCACCCAATTTATCGCATGGTATTACATGTGAAAAGTGAACATGTTTCTCAATAGGAAATATATTTTTTTTATTTTATATGACTTTTTG
Source organism: Amaurobius ferox (assembly GCA_951213105.1). Classification (NCBI taxonomy): domain Eukaryota; kingdom Metazoa; phylum Arthropoda; class Arachnida; order Araneae; family Amaurobiidae; genus Amaurobius; species Amaurobius ferox. Next base: position 127,375,856 of record OX578150.1, on the reverse strand, counting down.
ATAATCTTTTTGAAAAATGTGCAATATCTCGAGAACGGTTCGTGTTAGCGTTCTAAAATTTATGTTAATAGATTTCTAATGAAAAATTACATAAGAAATGTCTACTTGCGTAACTTTATTAGCGGTTTTGATTTTTTGTCGATTTTTTCAAAATTTCACTCGAAAATTTAGGGGGGGTTCTGAACATTCGATTGCGTATAAAAACAATAGGCTTCCAGTATTTATGGATTGTGATTTTTGTACCAAATTTCATTCGAATCGGTCCATTCGTTCGTCAGTTATCGTCTCCAAAGTCTCACTGACACACACACACACACACACACACACATACTTTCACACACACACACACAGACATCACTTCAAAAATGTTTGATTCGTGATCAGGGATGCTTGAAACGTGCTCTCCCGTCGAAAACTCGAATTCGAATTTTCGACCCCGTCACAATACTTTCCTTATACATTATGTATATAAGGAAAGTAATAAATGGTCACGTTAGGGTTGTCCCAACTTTTTGCGTTTATCACACACGCGTTTTCCCCCAACTAGGGGTAAAAATTGTTCAAAAAGTTGGTTGTCCGAAAAATTGCTTGAAAAGTTCTTGAATGTGATACGGCCTTAAGGATTCTATTATTTATTTATTTTTTTTTTATTATAATTTTATATTTCCCTGATTCTAATTTATGTGTTAAAATTCTCAACTTCCATTCCAAAGAAGCTCTCGCTCGTGATTTGTCAAGTCTATAAAAGGCAGGTGTTTTAGATGTCGTGATCTGCTATCGATCTTTCCGCCATGTAGTGTGCTGATCGAAGAGTGTGTTTGTTCTTCGTAGATACGCATGGACGTTAGTTGTGGAAGTATTAATTTTTGCGGTTCAGCAATTACAGATGTTCGGTAAATGTAGATGCTTGATAAATATAGATATTGCTCGGTAAATATAGAATAGATAGCTACGAAATACACGCAGATGACGGTATATGTATATTAGAAATTGTATGTCATAATTTAGTATAGAAAGGCTAACTGTTGCAGATGAGATTGTATGCATATTTGTATGTTGTATGTATATAATTTATATATTATTCATTTACCTCATTTATATATTAATTTATTCAGCTAAGAAGAAGATTATAAATTATTTGAAGTTATAATTGTCGTTCTATTTGAACGTCCTAATTTTAAGTGGCTTGTAAATGAAATCGCAATTGTCATTTTCAAGTCAAAGAAATCTGGAAAATCTTTTATATCAATTTTTTAGAATGACTTCTGGGAAAAACACTAAAGACGTTCAATTTATATTCCTGCCGATGTGGCGGCCGAGCGGTCAAAGGGGCAGGCGTTTCCTCGTGATGGCTCGGCTGCCAGATTGCGGGTTCGAGTCCCGCCTGCGGGCATGGATGTTGTACTGTCTTATTTGGGGCAGAAGTCAGACTTCTACCGTAGGGGTGCCCCCGGGTCATTAGACTAAACAGAAGAAATGCGCCCATTCTTCCTTATGTATGTAAATGTATAGGGACACGACGACAACAACAACAACAACAACAATTTATATTCCTTTTCACATTCTAGGTTCGTCTTTACATACCTTACTGTAATACTGTTTTTGTTGTCCTTTTTTCGATATGTGCTTCAGCATACTACCCTTTCTTCAATATTTAACTCATTACATTAAATTTCTTTGAATAATTTTGAGGGAATACGTACATTACACACACACACACACAAAATCAGCCGTCACTGTAAAAATTATTCTCTCGCATTTTAGAGTGCTCAAAATGTACAAATTCGTCAAAAACTCAAATTCCAATTTTCGACACTGTTCCAAATACTGTACATTAATTCCTTTATATACTATACATTAATTACTATATATAAATAAGACAGTGTAAGTATTTTCTTTTGAAAGAGAAATTGATTCTGTAAGTGCAGCAGTTTATGACATTGTGACCTATTTATTTTGAATGCTTTTTGTATATTTTATAACTTAAAATATTTTATTTAATTAGTGGCAATTAATACGATTAAAATGTTATACCAATTTTATTACAATTGGGTGTTGTTATCTGTTAGATATAATACTACACTTCTCGTTATATAAAAAAAAATCAAACAATTCTATATCGCTAAATTAATGACTAGAAGAATGTTCTAACCAACTTTAACTGAAACTAAAGGTGCAAATTGTAACTAAATACAAACTTCAGTTTGACAATAATTTATTCAAACTGAATAAATTATTCAAAATTATTTATTTTAAAATATTTAATAAAATTTGTTATTTCTAATGTGGCAGTATTTTAGTCAGGACTATAAATTAAACATATTGAAATAGATTAGGTCAAAAAAGTACTACTTTTATGTATATTTTAGTTATGCATAACATTTTAATTTTTTATCAAGAATACTTTTTTTTTTACAATCTCTGCCATAGAAATTATTACGATTATCATCTAAATATTTTACGATCCACCACTACGCAACGATGATTCACTTTCCTTAAATCTTCGTAATTGTCATTATTTATTACGAAAATTAATCACAAATAGTACCGATAAAGTAGATGAAGGGACAATTTCATACGTCAATATCGCAATCTGAGGTATTGTTATCGGTGATTCTATTCGGTTATCTAACATCGCTCTGTCTCCATCGTTCTATGCCATAATAATTCTGTAACGAGAGTGCTTTATCTTCGGTTCTGTTTGTGGAAATTTATGGTATCGATTGATTTCTTTGATGCAATTCTAGATAATATTCAACATTCGTCATATAGAGGTTTCGGATCCAATTTATGTAATGGCGTTAAGTAAGAACTACTCTAATGAACAAATCAATCAAGTTATATTATTATCGGACTTTATGACAAAGAAAAAAGAAAGAAAATCTGATGACTTTGACATGACTTTGTTTTCTTATTTTTACTTTCCTTATACACATAATGTATAAGGAAAGTATTGTGACGGGGTCGAAAATTCGAATTCGAGTTTTCGACAGGAAAACACGTTTCAAGCATCCCTGATCAAGAATCAAACATTTTTGAGGTGATGTTTGTGTGTGTGTGTGTATGAAAGTATGTATGTGGGTGTGTGTGTCATTGAGTCTGTGGAGACGATAACTGACGAACAAATGGACCGATTCGAACGAAATTTGGCATGTATTGTACATTGGCATGCATTGTAGAGAAAGTAAAAATGGGCTTTACTAACTCACGACCCCCCCTCCCCCGGTTCTAACAGTACATACTGACAGAATTTGAGTTCAGAGGACGTTCTTAAAGTGAAATTTGCGCTGTCATTGCTGATAACAGCACCAATGAAAGCAAAAATGTGCACAACTGATTATTCATCACCACCCGTGGACCAGCGTTTCACGGATATTGTCACTCCTGAAAACGATGCAGTCAATTATATGTAAAAGCACTTAAGGCCCGATTTTTCTCTAAGTTTGTGTAGTTATCTACAATGGCACAGACCGTCTCAAAAATTAAAATTTCATTTAGATAAAGTCTACAATAGCAACGTGATTCTTATTTTGGTACCCCCCACCCCCCACTCTGGAGCGTTCTACGAACATGAACTTGGTCGCATTGTTGCTCAATCTCAGTTCAGTATTTAAGAAAACTTATCTGGCTGCATGGTAGGTCTGAATTTGTCGGTCTCCATAAAGATTCACAAAATTGTGGCATATTACAAGTTATCTTGCTGTCATTGCAGGTATAAGATATCTTATATTGACGAGCTCAATTTATGTACGAAACCTCTCCTTGAATTTTGCTGTATTCGATAAAACGCGATCTGATCTTATTTTGAAAATGTTGAAGTTGTTTATTATTTCATATTCAACCTCTGGTTATATCAATAAGTAAAATACACTTTGTGCGAAATATAAGAAAAACTTGATCAACGTGTATACGCACAAATAAGACAATAATGAAGCATACAGCAGTTTCGAAGGATACGCTGCATTCCCTTCGTCAGTAAACACTAACGAAGGGGATCCAGAGTATCCTCGAAACAGCTGTATGCTTCATTATTGTGTTATACATTGCTCAAATTTTTCTCTTCTCATATGCTATGTATGCAAGAAAAAAAAATCTTCACTCTGTGTTTATTTTCCTCTGCAGAAATAATTTTATGGTTCCCTGTGTTTTCGTCATAAACATACCGTTTTTAAAAGAATGGTCTAAGGCAGAATCTCCTATAAAAATCCTTTTCTTCTTTCCTCTTCCCCCATTTTTCCCCATTTCCCTTCCTGTTACAAATCGATCCAATTTTCTCATAAATTTTCCCTTTTGAGCCGTCAACACTTCCTTGTTTTCGAATGACAGGCTGCTAAACTTCGGAGCTGTAGCGAAATCTTCATCCAGGTGTGTTTCGGATTGAGTTGATTTTGTCATAAATCAAATGAACGACTCACGGATCGAGAATAAAGCTTTTATTTTTCTTGTCATGTAGCTCGCACGGATTCAAAACTGTACTTTATAGATAGATAGATATACAGGTTTCTTGGAAAAGTACCCAAATAACTTTGTGAGGAAAGGTCAGTGAGTGTCTACTTTAGGTCTATTTTTAATAAAGCGATAATTGCTCGATTGAATAAATGGAATTGCAGCGCCTACAGCAAAAAATTTGTAAAGTTAGGATAACGAAATAGTCAACGATAAAACAAAGTATTGAAAAGTTTTATATTACAAAGTAAATCAGTTATAGATTACAAATACAAAACGTAAATAAAAATTACGTATCGCAAAAGTTCGGTGGGGGGGGGGGGGGAGAGAGAAAGATATTACAATTGCTTTCAAAGTGTGGTCAGGATGTCTTAAAATATATGTTATTATACATAGAATTCCAAAAATTTCAAAAAAGCCATGGTTTTCTATACTATAAAGAAGCATCCACCATACAAGGTATTTTTGCACGAACTATCTATCTACAGCGATGGTTGCCAAACCTCTCCTTAATCGTGTACCCCTAAAAAATACTCGCGTACCCCTATGGTAAATACAGTTGCAGGGGTTTTTTCACCCTGGTTTTAAAAGAGCATTGATTTCAATACAGAGGCTCCGTATTAGAAAGAATAGCGGAAGAATGTTCTTTGTTCTAAACGGGCATTGTAGTCAAACAAAATTCATATAATCATAATATTATTGTGTTCATGACCATAGCATTTAAAAATACATGTTAACACCTACTAAATTTTGTAAAATTTAATCTATTAGTTTCTCAGCTAGAGTAATTCTTGCGGGCCATTTCGCAAAAAAAGGCGGGTTCTTTTGTCCCGAATCTTACCAAAAACTAATCAACACCAAGGTCACACACAAGTGACTTATCTACCAAATTTTATGAAATTTGGTCCAATAGTTATTGAGTTATATACATTCATTGCAGAGACAGACACACAGACAGACGGACAGACACACAGACAGACACACACCCTGACGTTATACTAAAAATAGTTTTTTCTTATTCTAGATATTCCAAAATGTGTAGATTCGTCGAAAACTCGAGTTGCGATTTTCGGCATGATTCCAATACTTTCCCTATACATTACCATGTATTGCAGGGAAAGTAAAATGAAACATCCATCCCAACACTGGCGAGTAGAAATATTCATAAACGCGTTCCACTCTGCTTCGATTCAGCAACCTTACTCATAAATTCGTTACGTCGAACGCGTCCTCGGACATCGACTAGGAGTCTTATCAGGATGCTATAGAAGGGCCGATTTATTGCCGCTCATTTTTCTCTCGGAAGGCGATGCTTCAATAAATTTGAACTTCGTATAAAGAGACTTTCCAAACGATATTTCACGGCATCCTCTTTATTCCTCTTATCGTCTGCTTCTTCAATTTTTACGTCCCCGTGCTTTGTTGACGTCGATAGAATATTCTTGCCCGTCCATCAAAATCGCTCCTCAAGGAAAAGCAGACTCACGATTACATGCAAAGAGGAGGAAGGTTGAAGGCATTATAAGGGTGTAAATACGATGAAGAGTGGCATGGCGAGATTTGCTACTGTATAATTTTATATTTAGTACAATAAGTCTTTACAGCGTATCAAAATGAACTTAAGGGGGAAGTCAGTTAATTTCTCCTCAGACGTGGACATACAAGAAAGGAATTTCTTGTAGAAGTATTTCTTTCTGAGGGAGAATACTGTGTTCCTAGCAGAGTCTTTAAGCACCTTAATAACAGTAAATTTGTGATAAAAGATCCATAACTGTACATTATGCTCTCCTAGAACAGTCTTTAAGTACTCTATTAACAGTAATGTAAGAAAAGGTCCATGACTGTACACTATGTTCCTAGTTCCCAGAACAGTCTTTAAGCACTCTAATAACAGTAATGTAAAAAAAGGTCCATGACTGTACACTATGTTCCTAGTTCCTAGAACAGTCTTTAAGCACTCTAATAACAGTAATGTAAGAAAGGTCCACTATGTTCCTAGAATAGTCTTTAATCACTCTAATAACAGTAATGTATGAAAAGGTCCATGACTGTACACTATGTTTCTAGTTCCTAGAATAGTCTTTAATCACTGTAATAACAGTAATGTACGAAAATGTCAATGACTGTACACTATGTTCCTAGTTCCTAGAATAGTCTTTAAGCACTCTAATAACAGTAATGTAAGAAAAGATCCATGACTGTACACTATGTTCCTAGTTCCTTGAATAGTCTTTAATCACTCTAATAACAGTAATGTAAGAAAAGGTCTATGACTGTACACTATGTTTTCCTAGAACAATCTTTAAGCACTCTAATAACAGTAATGTAAGAAAAGGTCCATGACACTACACTATGTTCCTAGAACGGTCTTTAAGCACTCTAATAACAGAAAAGGTTCATGACTGTTCACGTTATATTCTATCTATAGTAAAGTGACCCTGAAAGATCGAACTAAAAAGATTTCTACTCCCAAAGGATAACTTAAAAAGTTAGGATAACTAACTCGGCAACAAAGCTATATAGACGAAAAAAACCAATTACAAAGTTGTAAAACATTGTCCAGTAAATGAGAATCAGCACCAGGAATTCCCACAACGCGTATATGGAAAATAATAAACACCAGTCCTTCTTCACTGACTAAACTGACTGGATACCATCAAGAATTGTGGCGAGTAGTACGTTGATTTGCATGTCCTAAGGCTTCTAAATATACAGGCTGGTGCATCTTGACTCCCAGTTAAAGCGATGGCTGTACATGGCGAAAAGAGGGGTACATTCTCGTCCTTTTCTCAGGAACTCGCGAAAATCAAAACATTCTGGACTACTTTCTTGAGTGATTGGTACACTTTGTGATCAGAAGCACATATTTTACAGCTAAATTGCGTATCAAATATCAGCCATGCAACATGCGCAAGCCATTGAAATAGCATAAGCAGACGATAACTGGACTGGACCGGTTGACATCAAAATGGCGATTGCGTCAGCCTGTATATTTTGTAAAGAACCTTGCTGCCCCAACCGGGGATCGAACCCTGGATCTCCGAACTGGCCAGCCGTCGCTGTACCGTTGAGTTACTGGAACGAAATTGCAAGGTCTTATCGTCCAAGTGGATTTAAGAGCCTTAGTATATCCCCTTCAGCACATGCGGGATTTCATCTCACATGAGACTACTGCATCATTCGCACTATTTGCATACGCTCAATGGTTTGCCAACGTTTAACAATATTGTGGCGTGGCTGCGCATCTGGCAGCAATTAAGTATGAATGGTACTTATTGCCTTCGCATAGTCGTGTCATTCCAGGTTTTGATTCCTACTCATTAGATAATATTCTGTAACTTGACTTTTTCATCTATCTCGCTTTGTGTTCTGAGCTGTTGTTGCTAATTCCGCCCAGTCTAGTCCTAAGCTAGACCAATTGCATGACCCCATGAATCCCAAGAAAATCCAAAACCAACAACAGTTCAGAAGTACGATCATCCCGGGATAGTCCCAGATAGTATAGTCAAGGAGGTGTTGGGGAGAAGCCTCCACCAGAGGCGTCGGAAGTTATTTTGCACTGTGGGTGCAAGATGCAAGATTTCGAGTATTATATAAATATATATAAATATATATATATATATATATATATATATATATATATATATATATATATATATATATATATATATATATATATATATATATATAAATTATTAAATCCAAAGTTAGAATGTATGTAGTAACTCATAATACACTATTCCAAAATTTTCTACAAATACAAAGAAATTAAGACAAAAAGAGGAAATAATAAAGCATAATGCAAGTCATAAGGACAAAGACAATCAACAAATTTCAAAAATGAGGAATGCAAATAAGAAAACAAATAAGAAAAAATATATATGCAAATAAGAAAAAAAAAAATATATATATATATATGTACATGTATACGTATATATATATATATATATGTATATGTATATACATATATATATATATATATATATGTATATATATATATATGTATATGTATATATATATATATATGTATATATATATATATATATAAATATATATATGTATATATATATATATATATAAATATATATATGTATATATATATATATATATATATGTATATATATATATATGTATATATATATATATATATATATATATATATATAGTGAAATATATATATATATATATATATATATATATATATATATATATATATATATATAGTGAAATACCATTCCTTAGATTCGTTGATGACGTCATGATTGGAGTGGATAATCAATATATTATATTTGATTTTACATTCTACCCACCGTGTCTTGAACTAATCGAATCGGAGTCAGCGAAGGTAGGAACAGTTGTTCCTTGACATCACTATTTATTATAATTTGGAACAGAAATTATGTTATACATTATTTGACAAGAGACATCTATATGACTGCAAGATCAATTATTTTACCCACTGGAATACCAACTTGAGTTTAAACGTACAACGTAATTTAATCGTAAATCACTTGAACAGATACAGATTATTAAACTCATCTATTACAGAATTTAATAAATGCATGATGCATTTAATCAACGGAACTCGGGAACAATCATATCCCTTCCGCTTTGTACAGCACAATTATGATGTTTTTTGCAGAAATTATAGTGATAAAAATTATGTTAATTTATCCGACATCATACAATACAACTCAACTCTTACCTAGGATTATCTGATTGTTTCACATCCAGATGGCTCTATAAGTTAGACGCGACTTTTTTATGTATGCTTTCCTATTCGAAGTATATACGCTTTATGCAACTCTTCCAAGATTCTCGTCTTGCTGGTTAGTAAAATTTCCAATTTTTGTTATTTTGATCATTTTTATGATGTCTGGGATTCGGCCATTTTTTCCCCACGGGCATGATCGATTGTTGTTTCGGGCGTGCAGAGTCTCTGGGAGCGTTTTCATGAAGTCAAAGCTAGCTTCTAACCAGGAAATAGGGGTCGCAATCCCCCTTGACCTTTCTGCAACCCTGTAAAAACAATCATTCCATCTATATATTTTCTTTTTTCATTTTAAATCTTATATATACATATATATATATATATATATATATATATATATATATATATATATATATATATATATATATATAAGGATATAAACAAGAAGAAACAAGAAAGATCAATCATACTTAAAGCATTGATTATGAAACACTTTCCAACTTCAATGCAATTTTATTTATAAAAGTCTAAAATGCAAAACATTCCTCGGTAATATTTTAAAACTTATCACAATACTACATTAATTTATTATATTTGTAAACTTAAACCATCATTGAAAATAAAAGTTTAGGGATCATTTAAAATCACAACTATTGTAATTGCATAGGCACGGAATTTAGATACACAGATAATATATATGTGTATGTGTATGTACTCAAAGTATTGGAATCGTGCCGAAGATCGGAACTCGAATTTTCAAAGTATCTACACGTTTTGGGACTTCTAGAACACGAAAAAACTACTTTTAGGAAGACGTCTGTGTGTGTAAGGGTGTATCTGTGTATGTTTCTGTGTGTCTGTGTGGATATTACATCCACTCTAATTGAAAAACTAATGGACCGAATTTCATACAATTTGGTAGGTATGTTTTTTGTGGGAAATCCTGATGTTCATTAGATTATAGTACGATTCGTAATAAAAGAATCTGCCTTCTTTGCGAAATGGCCGCAGAAATTGCCTTTATCCACTCTAGCTAAAAACTAATGAACCAAATTTAACAAAATTTGGAGTATAATATTTCAATAACCTACAAGTGATTTATATACCAAATTTAACAAAATTTTGTATATAAATCATTTGTAGGTTATTCTACTACGATTCGGGAAAAAGGAACGGGCTATTTTTGCGAAATGGCCAGCAAAAATCGTTATATATAAAAATAAAAGACTACGTGTGCTCAATTATATCAATTAAATTCCTATTTTATATATGATTTTTGACAACAAAAAGAATAAGACTAACCCCATTACTCTAGGACTAGCCGTTCTTGAGATATTCTAGTTTTTTCACGTTTTCGCTACGCCACCTTTGACAATAAGTTCAGCTATCAAATGAGAACTTAATTTAAGTTTAACGTGCAAATTCAATGTCATTTAAAATACTTATGTTGTGCAGATAAACTCAAATTATCATTGAATAAATAAAGAGAACGAATATGAGTCTGCAGGGAAAGACATGTGCTGTCCACATCAGAATTTTTAACAATATTACACCAATGATTTATAGAAGTGAACGGGGATTATTTTCAGGCCATTTCGAAAAAAATGTATGATCTATATTTAAAGATCCATCAAATTTTTGTCGAATAAAATGTTCAACAAATTTAAGCTGTGTACCAAATTTTAACTCTCTAGGACGTAGGAAAGTGCATTTAAAATGCCATCAATTAAATTTATCATGAAGAGTTATATAAAATTTTAAAAAAATGAAAAATTGTTATCTACCAAATTTATTTTAAAATATGAAGCCACTCCCATATGCAAAATATTTAAACAAATGGAGAGATATTTATTATATAATATCTCTCTCTTTTCTTTCTGGAAGATATTCCAAAGTCAGAATTTAATTGAATTTGTTTTTTTCCCTATATTAAATAATTTTTTTAATTAAAAAACTACTTAACATATTTTACTGAATTTTTTTTTATATATTCTATGGGATAATGTGAATATTTCCTAAAAATTTCGAAGCAATTCGTGAATTTTAAATTTACTTAAAAAATGTTTGAAAAATTAGGTCCCATAGGGTTCAATGTATTTCATTTTTTCAACCCGGGTTCAATAAAAAACTAATTGGGTGATATTATTTATTTATATTCCCATAGGTCCTACAGACCGTCTGAACAACATACTAAAATTTCATTTTGATAAACTCATTTTTACGGCAGTTATCGTGCTAACGGACAGACAGACAGACAGACAGACAGACAGACAGACAGACAGACAGACAGACAGACAGACAGACAGACAGACAGACAGACAGACAGACAGACAGACAGACAGACAGACAGACAGACAGACAGACAGACAGACAGACAGAATGAATGAATGAATGAATGAATGAATGAACAAAGTCATAAACACTTTTCAACTTTGTTGTAAAGTGTTAAAAATAAGCGAGAACAGGAGTGACCATATGATTTGCATAGAATGGCAGGGGTGGATTGCGACACCCCTTTCCCGCTTAAAGCAGCTTTTACGACCCGGGCAACGCTCACGGCACCAATGTAACTCAATGGTCAATCTCCCACATGTGCAAAGACAGAAGCACCCGATCGGACAAAAGAGCAAAGATGGAACCAAGCATGGAAGAGATACACCTTACCATCCAGCATGAAAACACAACATTTTATAAGGGAAAGTCGCACATGCGCGGAAAGACTTCATGATGATAGGATCGCAGATATGAAAATATGATTAAGAATTCTCATTTAGAATCAAACAATGCACAATTTCTTTCTTTGAAAAAGGAATAGTAATAATGTTGTAAAAAATATCTAGGGTAATTTCTTTTTAATGCATCATTTATTATTTTATTACATTCATAAATGCAGTCTTTTTTAAAAGTACTGTAGTTTCTGTTTCTTCTGAAGTACCCGATAATAATATTTCTGAATATATTTTTAGTGAGATTTGAATTCCAATCAATAATATTATTAATTTTGATATTGTATGAATTTCTCTTGTCGTGTATGGTTGTATAAATTCCATACTGTTGGTGCTTTCTTATTGACAAATCCAGGAAGTCTGTCGATCCATCCTCATTGATCGGGTTTTCAATTAAGTCCAATTCCCTTGGGTAGAATGCAAAATCTATGTCAGGGGTGTTTGCATAACCCCCTAATATCACATCGTCAACATAACGGAAATAAGGTATTTCCGATAATATATGGGTTCCTCTTTCATATTTGGATAGATAAATATCCGCCAATATTGATGAGCATGCACCACCCATGGGTATGCCTTTGATCTGTTTGTAGAAATGCGTACCGTCATATAGTATGTTTTCGTTCAAAACCAACTCAATCAAATCCAAATATCTTCTGAGAGTTATATATGGTTTTAAATTATATTCTTCATGTAATTCTTTCAATTCTGCATATCCATATGGTCTGAATACTTTATTATTCAAGGAAAATTGCAATAAAGAAAGATGCAGGAATAGTAAAGCATACCCTCTCTTAGAAAATTCAATACCTAAGAAAACTTATAGACACAAAAGAGGGAATAAAAAGCAACATTTTAATTATATCAAAACAGAAGAAAAAATCTCAGACTTCATAAAAACAGTAATAACGGTGAAATTCGGATGGATCAAGAATATAGCCAACAGTATCAAAATCAAATACTTACAACGTATATGGAATTTTATTATAAATTTCATTTTAAGTGAAAATAACTGCAATACAGAAGATACAAACACTAATATAGACATCATTCTGGATTTAATTAAACTCAGAGCCGCAAAATATAATGTAGCACTTGAACCAAAATATCAAATTAACAAATCAAAAGAATTTTTTATCACAACATTTAAGAATAAAATGTTCGAAAATATTCCATTCAACCACATATTACATAATATAGAAGAACGTCTTCCTTTGCCTAATCTAAATATTAAGATTTCCTATCGCTTTGTAAGAACCAACGGAAGAAGATTATTCAACTACAATAAATTATGTAAAACCGTGTCTTCATTTAATATTGAATCCTGTCAATGTCATAAAAATATACATTGTGATCCCTACCACAAGCATATAATTACTGGAAACTTAGATTTTATAAAAGATAACAAACTCAAAAACTTATTACAACTTGGTACTAAGTACCGAATACAAGAATTTAATGATATTTACAATGAATTTAATTACGATCTGGAAACCTTCATATACAAGATGGCTGTCAAACACAGTATACCTGTACAAACTTTTAACGCATGGAAATATGCCTTTTACAGTGCTTTTTGCCAATTCTACCCCAGAAGAAACAAGGATACTGGGAGTTCTCGATTTCCGTCTTCAATCAAACATTTTAATGAAGAATTCGTATTGACATACACCGACAAAATCGTATCGAATTTTGCATTCACGTGTAAAAAATTCTATGTCGATACTTTAACACAATGCTATAAGGATTGTGCCATGTATACCTTAATTCCTAGCAACGAATCAATCATCACTAATAGAATAAAAGCACTGTATAAAAGAATTGGTATGGATATTAAATCAGTAAAATTTCCATACTTGATCCTCATTCCCAAGTTACACAAAAAACCAGCCAAGTTCCGAACTGTAACAGTGGGATGCGGATCGTACCTGGAGCATGCAAATAAAAAACTTCTGAAATTACTCCAATATGTTATGACTGATATTAAGAAGCAAAACTCCATAATGTTAAAAAACGGACAGGAATTGATAGACCGACTGAAGTTTTGCCATAAAGATTTGAACTTCAAAAGCTACGATTTCAGGGATCTGTTTAATAACATTGATTTAACAAACCTACAAACGATCTTGAAAGAATTACATGAAGAATATAATTTAAAACCATATATAACTCTCAGAAGATATTTGGATTTGATTGAGTTGGTTTTGAACGAAAACATACTATATGACGGTACGCATTTCTACAAACAGATCAAAGGCATACCCATGGGTGGTGCATGCTCATCAATATTGGCGGATATTTATCTATCCAAATATGAAAGAGGAACCCATATATTATCGGAAATACCTTATTTCCGTTATGTTGACGATGTGATATTAGGGGGTTATGCAAACACCCCTGACATAGATTTTGCATTCTACCCAAGGGAATTGGACTTAATTGAAAACCCGATCAATGAGGATGGATCGACAGACTTCCTGGATTTGTCAATAAGAAAGCACCAACAGTATGGAATTTATACAACCATACACGACAAGAGAAATTCATACAATATCAAAATTAATAATATTATTGATTGGAATTCAAATCTCACTAAAAATATATTCAGAAATATTATTATCGGGTACTTCAGAAGAAACAGAAACTACAGTACTTTTAAAAAAGACTGCATTTATGAATGTAATAAAATAATAAATGATGCATTAAAAAGAAATTACCCTAGATATTTTTTACAACATTATTACTATTCCTTTTTCAAAGAAAGAAATTGTGCATTGTTTGATTCTAAATGAGAATTCTTAATCATATTTTCATATCTGCGATCCTATCATCATGAAGTCTTTCCGCGCATGTGCGACTTTCCCTTATAAAATGTTGTGTTTTCATGCTGGATGGTAAGGTGTATCTCTTCCATGCTTGGTTCCATCTTTGCTCTTTTGTCCGATCGGGTGCTTCTGTCTTTGCACATGTGGGAGATTGACCATTGAGTTACATTGGTGCCGTGAGCGTTGCCCGGGTCGTAAAAGCTGCTTTAAGCGGGAAAGGGGTGTCGCAATCCACCCCTGCCATTCTATGCAAATCATATGGTCACTCCTGTTCTCGCTTATTTTTTCTTCTTGTTTATATCCTTATATTCCACTCTGGATGCAGAGCTGCTAAGCGCCACATCCTCTGTAAGGTTTCTGTTTTCTCCTTTACTTAAATAGGAGTTCCGTTCGTAATACTTATTTTTATATGTATATATATATATATATATATATATATATATATATTAGAAAATGTACCCGTTGCCAAGAAGTTAAAGCCCAATTAATAATATTCATTAATCCATAAAAAATAATTATTCGTACAAGTAACAACACAAATTGCACGCAACGGATACGATACGACAACATCCCCAATTACCTTGTGCGACTAAACAAAAAATGAATAAATTAATTAACAAATTAAAATATTTAAAAGGAAAACCTTTTATAGGAGAGAGGGTTTTAAGCACATGCGCAGATACCGAAACGAAGAGGAAAAGTGTATTGCATTGAAAATCAGGTTCGCTCGCTTAAAATATCACAGAAAATAAAATTACGGATGAAGTCAAAACAAATTTTGTTAGAATACGAAGATATATATTCAGAATTTTTTGCCAAGCTCTAAAATTGTGTTAATTTCAGATTTGGCGAACTAAAAATTAGATTACAATAAATCAAACTGCTGCTTGCAAGATAAAAGCTTGCGAAACTTCTTTAAATAAAGCAGGCATGTGTTAGTAAGGTGACTGCAATTGTTTCGAGGGCATTATAAGCCCTCTTTATCAGGCCGAAACGGAACAGTTATAAAAGTATGCACCTTAATAAAAGATGAGAGTTACGAACAGGCAAGCAATGAGCAAGTCAAAAGAACTAGGACACACACAGCAAAAATATTCGCAGAAGGGGTGATATCGGTATTTTAAAAACACCACCTATGAACATATCCGTGCATCAAGGGGCGATAAAGGGTTCGTCTCCCTCCTAGAAAGACAAGGGTCACTGACAAGGGAAAGCTTTGCAATAGTTCTCTCAGGTTGCAATCTTTCATGTCCTATCTTGTAAAGGACCATGAATAATGATAAAACGCCACGGCTTTCATCTACTAAGTGATAGGGGGCGCCACAATAACAATCTGAAGTTGTCATGCAAACGTGCACTACTGACGTGTATTATTTACATTTTAGTGTGAAAATATTATCCTTTTCAGTTATTATTATTATTAAATAATACCTGACAAAACAACAAAATATGCACAGCCGTTAGACTGTTACTTCTTCAATCCTTATAAGGCATTTGTAAAACGTATCGAAGACTACATAAAAATTCGAGCTGCATGCATTGAAGGGGTCCATATTGAAGACATCGATGAATTTTGAACCAACATCGATGAAGAAGGCCAACAGAAAGTTAAATGACAGATTATTTATTTTAAAAATGCATTCATTTATGTACAATTAACTTGGCGCTGATATATTTCAAGATATGGTAATATATTTTTGGAAAAAAGCTGGATATTCTGTTGAAAAACACATTACAAAATTTAACAAGGTAATGGCAACTGTATTTAATATTGGTTCAGCAACTTGTTTCATTGTAAATTGCAATGATTATGCATTTGTTAAATTTGCCCATTGTAACGTTTTCATTTGTATTGATCATACATTTAATCATTCCCATTCATAATTTCAAACTTGCAAAGAATTTAAATCATTCATTATTTTACAAATTTCATTTGCTTTGACTTTTATTGTAATACAGTCAATAGTTTTGTTGATTAGGTCAGTTTTGGTTTCCAAAAATTTCAGCCTTTGTCTTTGTTGTATTTGATCAACTTTTACGACCATGTCTTGGCAGTTGTTTAGCTAATTAATAAGATATAAATTATATTAGTAATAAATTTATCGTTTACTACTTACCATTATTGCCCATTTTATTTCAAAATAATAATAATATTTCAAAATAATAATAATAATTGAAAAGGATAATATTTTCACACTAAAATGTTAATAATACACGTCAGTAGAGCACGTTTGCATGACAACTTCAGATTGTTTTTGTAGCGCCCCCTATCACTTAGCAGATGAAAGCCGTGGCGTTTTATCATTAATCATGGTCCTTTACAAGATAAGACATGAAAGATTGCAATCCGAGAGAACTATTGCAAAACCTTCCCTTGTGAGAGTGAAATCTTAAGTATTGAAATGAGATTTAAAAAACAGAAAAGAAATATAAAAACCATCAAGTTATTTATAAAAAAAATTACAGAGTTTAGAGAGAGGAAAAATAGTCAAACCCTTGAAATGAAAAAAAAAGTAGAAAATTATAGGAAATGAGGTGTAATTAAGAAAATATGAAAAGAAAGTAATCAGTTTTACGAGTTAAATTAATTCATCACTCAAACTACTAAATCATTAAAAGTGGTTCAGACTAGGTTAAAAAGTGATATAACACAAAATAAGAAAAAAAAAACGATTTCAAATGCGCTATATGAGTTAACTTTATTATCTATATAAAAATATCAATTAATTAGTCTACTCAAAAATATCTGTGAATGAGACCCGAATTAAGAAGGATATAACAAAATTGATAAAGAAAATCTAAATGAGAAAGAAATAAGAAAATAAGAAAAGGAAGTAACCAGTTTCACGAGTTAAATTCATCACTCAAACTACTAAATCATTAAAAGTGGTTCAGACTAGGTTAAAAAGGATATAACACAGAAAATAAGAAAGGAAAAAACGATTTCAAATGCGCTATATGAGTTAACTTCATCAACTATATAAAAATATCAATCAATTAGTCTACTCAAAAATATCCGTGAATGAGACCGTAAATAAAAAGGATATAACAAAATTGATAAAGAAAATCTAAATGAGCCAACTTTTAAAATCAAAGACAAGTATACAAACAACTTTAAAGTACTATTGGATGAGACTGGAATTGAGAAGGAACTCATTAAAAAAATGACCAAAAAGCAAAACAAAACTAAAACAGAAAAATGTTTCTGAAGCTATGTGAGTTGTGAATGAAGTTAAGGATGGGAGACATTTTTTCCATCGTAAGGAGTCGTAGAGAACTGCTGATTTATCATTAACAATATTATCAGAGTCCAAGTAAATAAAAGATACTTCCAAGAAATCAAGTTCAGATATGGTGCGGGAATGCGCGATGATTTTTACCTTAAAAAATTGAAATGAATGATTTCCAGACAGTTGGGAAATAGATAACTTAGAATGATGTCTCTTGATTAACGATCATTCTAAAATGCCCTTTGATGCATTTCTTGAGAGCCTCTTTGACAAGACTATATGACACCCCCCCCCCCCCCATGCCAGGCTAACAAAGAAGACCAAATACTTTTGTTTGATGATTCAACTTATGTTAAAAAGGTGGAAAATTTATTAAATGAATGACCTTGTAATGTAAAAAAATATCCAACTGGCATGGAATTCATTTCTTCATTTATTTATTCCTTCAATTATCAGCTCATATAGCTTTGTTTGTCTTTTGGTCGTTTATTTAATGAGTTCCTTCTTAATTCCCATGTCATTCAATAGTGGTTTGTACACTCATTTTTGACTTTAAAAGCTAATTTTCTTTCAATTTTATTATATCCTTCTTAATCCTTTTTTATATCCTTCTTAATCCTTTGTTATATCCCTCTTAATCCCAGTCTCATTCACGAATAATTTTGAACGAACTAATCGATTGATATTTTTAGTGGATGAAATTGGCTCATATAGCTTCTAAAACCGTTTTTTTCACTTATTTTCCATGTTATATTCTTTTCTGATCTCGTTCGTCTCAACCACTGTTAATAATTTAGTAGTATTTAACTCTCGAAACAGATAACTTCCTTTTGTTATTTTAATTACTGCCTCATTCCCCTGTTATTTTCTATCTTTATCCCTTTACAAGGCTTTGACTGTTTTTCCTTCCTCTGAACTTTTTCATTTTTTACCAATAATTTAACGTTTGTTCTATGATTTTAAAATTTCATTTCAATGCTTAAGATTTCATTCCCAGCTCCCCTTGTCTTTCTAGATGGGAGAGGGACCCTTTACCGTTCCTTCATGATATATATGTTCTTATGGATGTGTTTATGGATGTTTTTAGAGTACCGATCTAGCTCTTTTGAATGGCTCATTGCTTGCCTATTCGCAGCTTGCTCTCAGCTTTTGTTGAGGGTGAATACTGTTCTAAACTGTTCTGTTTTGGCTTAATGAAGTGGACATATAAAGCTATGGAAACAATTATAGTCACCTTACTGACATATGCCTGCTTCATTCAAGGAAATTTTGCAAACTTTTAAAAATTAGATTACCTAAAAAAATGCAAATTCCGATGAATTTAAAGAAAAAAAATAGACATGAATGAGTTATCCTACGGTTTTGTTTTAAACATTGTTGGAAAGAACGTTTTTCAATCTTTCCGATGGTGTCTAGACAAAAACAGCGATAATATTTTCGGTGGTTAAAGAACTTCGGTGCTTAAAGAAGTGTGAAAATGGAGAATAACGCTCAAATTGGAGCTGAAACATAAAATAACTAAAAACGAATTCGAATTAAAAAATCTGATATAGGCAGCACATGACTTTCCTTATATAATGCAATGAATTTACTACTTTTACAGTTAAAAAAATAGATTATTCTTAGATATTTATATTCTTTGCAAGATATTGAATTTTCGTTAATTAGTCGTCATTTTCATTGATTTACAGTCATTTTTATTCATTTGGCGAGTTTTTCTTTAATTTAGCAACATTTTAAAAAGTCGCCAAGCTGGCGACATTACACCAAATTCGTCGCCAAAATCTCGCCACGCGTTATGGACGGAGAAATAAGTTATTCTTAAAATAGCAGATAAATGACTATTGGCGTTCAAATACAAAAATATTACTCACAGTATCTTTTTTCATGAATGGAACGAGCTAAATTCACAAGAATGATCTCACCCAATTTATTGCATGATATTACATATGAAAAGTGAGCATATTTCCCAATAGAAAATCCTTTTTTTTAATTTTATATAATTTTTTGTAAAATAAATCTTCGCGCATGCGCTGTAAGATCGCTCCTAGCACGTGCCCTGTTAGAACTGTCACACGCATGCGCTGTAAAAACTGTCATGCGCGTATGTTGTAAGAACCATCCACGCGCATGCGCTGTAAGATCGCTCCTAGCACGTGCCCTGTTAGAACTGTCACACGCATGCGCTGTAAAAACTGTCATGCGCGTATGTTGTAAGAACCATCCACGCGCATGCGCTGTAAGTTTTAATGACCATGCGATGAATTATCTCCCTGAGCGCCAAGTCTTCCCACCCTGTTCAATCCCCAACGCACATGCGCTGTAACGAATCTCCACGCGCACGCGCTGTAAAATCACTCCTCGCGCATGCTCTGTAAGAGCCTGAACGCGTATGCGCTGTAAGAATCTCCACGCGCATGTTCTGTAAGAGTGCTTCTCGCGCATGCGCTGTAGAATCGCTGCTCGCGCATGCCCTGTTAGAACTGCTCATCTGCTGTAAAGCTTATCATTCGTGTATGTTATAAGAACCATCAACGCGCATGCGCTGTGAGTTTTAATGAGCATGTTATGAATTCTCTTCCCGCGCTCCAAGTCTTCCCACCCTGTTCAATCCTCAACGCGCATGCTCTGTAAGAGCCTCCACGCGCATGCGTTGTAAAATCGCTCCTCGCGCATGCTCATTGAGAACCTCCACGCTTATGCACCTTCACGCACATGCGCTGTAAACTCGCTGCTCGCGCATACCCTGTTAGAAAACTGCCACGCGCATGTGCTGTAAAAATTATCATACGCGTGTGTTGTCAGAACCATTCACGCGCATGCGCTGTAGGTTTTAATGAGCGATGAATTCTCTCCCCGCGCTCCAAGTTTTCCACCCTGTTCAATCCACAACGCGCATGCTCTGTAAGAATCGCTGTAAAATCGCGCATGCGCTGTAAGATTGCTGCTCGTGCATGACCTGTCAGAACTGCCACGCGCATACGCTGTAAAATTTTTCATGAGCGTATGCTGTAAGAACCATTCACGCGCATGCGCTGTAAGTTTCAATGAGCTTGGGATGAATTCTCTCCCAGCGCTCCAAGTATTTCCACTCTGTTCAATCCTCAACGCGTATGCTCTGTAAGAGCCTCTACGCGCATGCGCTGTAAGAATCTCCACGCGAATGCATTAAAAGAGCCCCCATACGCGCATGCGCTATTTGTATTATGTTTTCGATTAAACAAGAATCATCGAAAGTATAATACTAATAATTTCAATCATCAAGAGTGATTTCTTTCGAAGGTTTTTTACGTCACGAAAGGAATATGGGTAAAAAAGAGGTCTTACTTCACATATATTGAAACCTAACCAAACAACCTCTTGATTGGATGTCGGTATTAAAACGCAATCTTGTATTAAAGAGCCTTGCGTGCTTATATACCTGCGAATGATAAGTTTACAATAAAATGCTATTTAGTTTTGATTTATGCACATATTTCGGTTTCTGCTTGTCTTAAGATCTGTAGTGGTAGGTGATTTGATACAATGGGTCCTTTCTTACAGTTATCCTTATTTTATTTGGTTTATCTTTATTTTATGTTTATTGTGGCTGGGCGGGCCGCGTGCCTCGAGTTGACCAATTCTGTTCTAAAAGCATATTTTTGTGCACGTCATTGGAAGCATAATATAGAAAAAAATCTGATGTGGGCAACACATGACTTTCCTTATATAATGTAATGAATTTACTACTTTTACAGTAAAAAAAATAGGTTTTTCTTATAGTAGATATTTTCCAAGATATTGAATTTTCGATAATTAGTCGCCATTTTCATTGATTAAGCGTCATTTTTATCCATTTGACGAGATTTCAAAAAGTCGCCAAGTTGGCGACATTCCGCCAAAATCTCGCCAAGCGTTATGGACGAAGAAATAAGTTATTCGTACAGCAGATAAATGACTATTGGCGATCAAATACAAAAATATTACTCAAAGTATATTTTTTCATGAATGGAACGAGCTAGATCTACGAGAATGATGTCACCCAATTTATCACATGGTATTACATATGAAAAGTGAACATGTTTCTCAATAGGAAATATTTTTTTTTTATTTTATATGACTTTTTGATAATTTTTTTCAAAAACGCGCAATATCTCGAAAACGGTTCATGTTAGTTTTCTAAAATTTATGTCAATCGTTTTCTAATGAAAAATTACATAAGAAATGTCTACTTGCGTAACTTTATTAGCGGTTTTGATTTTTTGACGATTTTTTCAAAATTTCACTCGAAAATTTAGGTGGGTTCTGAACATTCGATTGCATATAAAAACAATAGGCTTCCAGTGTTTACGGATTGTGATTTTTGTACCAAATTTCGTTCGAATCGGTCCATTCGTTCGTCAGTTATCGCCTCCACAGACTCACTGACACATACACACACACAGACATCACTTCAAAAATGTTTGATTCTGGATCAGGGATGCTTGAAACGTGCTCTCACGTCGAAAAATCGAATTCGAATTTTCGACCCTGTCACAATACTTTCCTTATACAGTATGTATATAAGGAAAGTAAAAATCTATGCTGAAAGTACATACATAAAATGCAAGATATTAAAAGTACCAATTAAATACAACATAATTTCAATTATACTGAGAAGTAAAAGTAATTTTGAAAAGTTAAGAAATTTAAACGCATTCTACTTACAGCAAAGAACAACGGTTTTTTCTGGTTCTTCAGATTTTTTTTCTTCCCTAAAGGAAACGCGAAACATATGAAGATTAGAGTTCCACCTGAGAGATGGTTAAGAAAATAAATGTTAATTGATTTCCAAATTTTTGACACTTCTGATAGTCATTACCGCACAAATTGGTGAGAAGTCGGGAGACCTTCCATAGAGCACGGACACACGGGAGCTATTAGCGTAGGAAGAGACGGTGTGGAAATAAAGTGATTAACCGTTAACGAGTGGAATGCGAATCAGAAATAGCCAATCAGAGACAGGTGTTTGACACCTTTTCGTCAGAACCGCACGCAGAATAAGAGTAACAATGTTACCCTTGGATATTTAGTACTATTGTTGTTGTTGAGACCCAGACCATTCGACCTACGAGAAAGGGGATATTTAGTACTGTGAAAAATCCGAA
Organism: Amaurobius ferox; assembly: GCA_951213105.1. Classification (NCBI taxonomy): domain Eukaryota; kingdom Metazoa; phylum Arthropoda; class Arachnida; order Araneae; family Amaurobiidae; genus Amaurobius; species Amaurobius ferox. Next base: position 127,352,792 of record OX578150.1, on the reverse strand, counting down.
GACTCGATCTATACTTTAAGATATCTACGATGGGCACGGTGCTCCCATAAAGGAGGATAAGAGGGCACCCCCCCTCGTCGGATATTTATATAGATACTAGGATATTCAAGGTCATATATACGTACATCAAGCAAGTCTGTTGTATGCCTTATTCTTGAGTTTGCTCCAAGTTCTACGGGCGTCCATGACCAAAACGTTCTTTTGAAACATTGGTGATGGCCGCCCTAGACGTGGTGTTTGCAGCTATTTCCACGATCCAGCTCGCCTGACTTCGATGGCATGACTGCTGCCATTGTTCATACTATTTCCCCATTTACATGGGATGTTTCCTCTCATATCATCCATTTAAGTTTCGAAAGTGGCCCACTTCTTGACCAACTTAAATTGACTGTTATCATTCCAGTTTGTAAGAAAGGTGACAAAAATAATCCCGATAATTACAGGCCTATTTCCCTTTCGTCTATTTTTACTAAAACTATTGAAAACATTATAAAGAAAATATTAAGTATTTGAACTCCATAATTTGTTTCAGTTCTTGCAAATTTGAGTTTCGCGCAAGTAAAAGTACTGAAGACGCCTTAATGAAATTTCTTGGTGAAACCAATGAGGGCTTAAATGCTGGCCATAGGGTTATTGGTGTGTTTTTGAATATCAAGAAAGTCTTTGATTATATTGATCATTATATCTTGCTGTATAAATTGCAGAGGATTGGCTTTCGAGACATTGAGTTGGATTGGTTCAGATCTTATCTCAATGGACATGAGCAATTAGAATTGGTTCTGCTATAAGTAAAAAAAGTTAGTTAAGCAGGGTGTTTTCAAGGGTTTGATCCTGGGTCCGATCTTGTTTCTTGTCTTTTTTTTAATGACCTCTGTTTATTTAATTTTAATGGGACTTTGTTTGCTTTTGCTGATGATATTGCTTTACCTTACAAATCCTGATGTCTTGAGACATAGGGAAGACGATTTGGTTGCTATTAGACAATAGTTCTGTGCTAATAATATTGTTCTCAATGTCAAAAAATCTAGACTTATTTGTTTTGCCTTGTCCAAAAAATCTTTATTTAGTTTTGTGTTAAAATATAATACTTGTTATCCAGATAGTACTCGCAATTGTAAAGCTATCGAGCAGATGAGTAGCTTTAAATGCCTTGGTATTACCATCAATGACTTGCTATCTTGGAATTCTCATGTTACTGGTCTTAGCAAATAATTAAAGTTAATAAAAATTTTATTTTCTACCCCCAGTTTTGTCCTAATGTTCTTAGATTTCTTTATTACTTCTTAATTCACTCTCGAATTCAGTATGGCATAACCTGCCTTGTCTAAATACCCTTGGTCCTGTTATTTTGCGTTAAAAATTATTTACTATAGGATTGACTTATGTAAACCTCGTGAGACACCATCCTTTCTTCTTTTCCTCAATTCTATGATTATGCCATTTAGGCATCATGTTTACAAAGATCTTAATATGTTTCATAGAGATAAGAATGCGGGTGGTAGTCAATGTAACTTCGGATTAAAGCGGAGTATTATCAAACCTCCTCGAGTCGCAATTCTAAGTTTCAGAAATTTTATCTCTTTTTAGCTCCTAGAGTTTACAATCTTCTGCCTCAATTTTTAAAAGCATTGTTACCTATCGTTCCTTTTCCAGGGCTATCAAAAACTGGTTATTTGCTTATGATTCAGTTGAAATTGAGAATTTTTTCCGTATTGATAGCTAATTCTTTACTGCTTTCTGTCATCTTTAGCATTTATTGTCTATGTTTATCTTTTTAGATGCTATGATATAATGACTTATTGCAATTGTTTTATCTGTAACTGTTTTTATGTCATTTGATGCTGTGTTTATCCATCTCCTTCTATAAAGTTATTTTTTAAGAGTGGGTAATCATGGATCTTCTTACTTTTGAATATTAAATAAAAATATAGTTGTCGTTCGTTGTGCTAGAACAATTCATTGTTACTTGCTCTGTAAGATGCACATTTGGAGCGATATACTGGAAGCTATCATATTTTGGTTTTCTTTTCCCAGGAACGAGAGAATGAAAAATAATGGTATCCACTCTTTTATCTAGGAATAAATTGTTAACATTCAGTTGATGTTTTTGTACTACTTTTTAATTTATGAAAATCCGACTGCTCACGCCTATTTTATATACGACCTTGATGATTTAAATACCGCCCCTAAAATGTGCCGTCCTAAGCAAGTGCTTGCTTTATTGGTGCCTTAAGCCGGCATTGCGAGATATTGCACATTTTTCAAATAAATTTATCAAAAAAATCACATAAAATTCATATAAAGTATTAACTATTGTAAAATCTGTTCACTTTTCATATGTAATATTATGCGATAAATGTTTTATCATCACTCTCGTAGATCTAGCTCGTTCCATTCACAGGAGAAGACACTTTGGGTAATAGCATTTAAATTTGACGCCATTAGTTGTTATCTACAATAAGAATAACCTATTTCCGCATCCACAATACTTAACGAAATTTAGACGACGAATTTTGCGGAATTTCGCCAACTTGGCGAGTTTTTAAATGTCGCAAATTGATAAAAATGTCGCCAAATTGATAAGAATGAAGCTAAATCAATGAAAATGACAAATGATGAAAATTCATTATTTTTGTAAGAACATAAGAATAACCTAATTCTCCGTTTGTAATGCTTAGGATTCTGGCGACAAATTTTGGCGTCATATCGCCAACTTGGCGACTTTCTTAAATGTTACCAAATTGATCAAAATGTTATCAAATTTATAAAAATTTTGCCAAATTGGCAAAACTGTTGCCAAATTGATTAAAATGTTATTAAATTGATAAAAATGACGCCAAATGGGATTCAATGTTTTGCAAATTTTTAATTCCGTCATATTATAGGCATACCTTTTATTATATAAGAAATGTTCTTCTAAATATCGCCAAATTACCTATATTTAGCCCTACATTGACGAAAATATCAACAAAATTGCAAAAATGACGCCAAGGTAATTAAAATGACTCCTAATTGATGAATTTATTATTAAAATATTTAAATATATGGGCTATATTGCTTATTAAGGATGATATCAATATCGATAATTGTTAATTTAGAGTTACGTAAAATATAAGTTAATTGGGTACGAAATAGTTTTACATGTTGTCATCCGGAAAAGCGCCCAATGTACAATTTAACATTACAAACACTGTGACGTGTATTTTTTCATCCCTTTTGTACCGTTAAAGTAGTCAATTCATTGCATTATATAAGGAAAGGCATGTGCTATCCACATCAGATTTTTTCTTTTGGCATATCGTTTGCACTAAATAAACAAAAATAAAAGTTTTAATCCATGTAAAATTTTAAGAATTTTTAAGCTAAACCTTTGTTTCTATATTACACAAATATTTAACACATGTATATTTTGATCTTGGTTTCTATAAATATCGTTCTTGCAACCGCAGATAAAGAATATCAAGTATAATTTTCCTCAGCAATAAAAGATATTTGAATATAATGCTGCCGTTCATGCGTAGCAGATTTATTTGGTAATTTCAACACCTATACCCTAGAATTTGTTACAACTTATTTTAAGCAGGTTTGTCCTAAATATGATAATGCACCCCACTGTCTGGCAAACAATTCTGAATAATACTACCATTGGCCGAATAGTTTAACCTAGCACCTAACTTTTCAACAACTCCAAATTATGACCCAACCATCAACTCCATGGACTTTTTAAACCAGTATTGTAAAGGGAGGCAGGGTACGTAAGCTTTTATCTAAAAATTCACACCTATTTCTAAACTGCGAGTTGTATTGTTCATTCATGCTATTTTTACTTCAATATTTTTCGGGGGGGAAATCTCATTCCAATACTATTTAAAGAAGATTAACAACAACAAAAAAAAAACTTAATTACTTACAAATTTCTGTGGGTGCAAGTTGCACCCATGCACCCATAGGTTCCTACGCCACTGGCCACCATGGGGAAAACTTTACTGTCCGATCGAAAGTAAGACATTTTAAATGTCCACTCATCTCTTTATATTAAAAAAAATTTGATGTGGGCAACACAGGACTTTCCTTATATAATGTAATGAATTTACTACTTTTACAGTAAAAAAATAGGTTTTTCTTAGAGTAGATACTAATATTCTTTCCATGATATTGAATTTTCGACAATTGGTCGTCATTTTCATTGATTTAGCGCCATTTTTATTCATTTGGCAGGATTTTCGTTAATTTGGCAACATTTCAAAAAGTCGCCAAGTTGGCGATATTCCGCCAAAATCTTCACCAAAATCTCGCCAAGCGTTATGGACGAAGAAATAAGTTATTCGTACAGCAGATATGACTATTGGCGATCAAATACAAAAGTATTACTTAAAGTATCTTTTTTCATGAATGGAACGAGCTAGATCCACGAGAATGATGTCACCCAATTTATCACATGGTATTACATATGAAAAGTGAACATATTTCTCAATAGGAAATGTTTTTTTTTATTTTATATGACTTTTTGATCATTTTATTCAAAAATGTGCAATATCTCGAGAACGGTTCATGTTAGCTTTCTAAAATTTATGTCAATCGTTTTCTAATGAAAAATTACATAAGAAATGTCTACTTGCGTAACTTTATTAGTGGTTTTGATTTTTTGACGATTTTTTCAAAATTTCATTCGAAAATTTAGGGGGGTTCTGAACATTTGATTGCGTATAAAAACAATAGGCTTCCAGTGTTTATGGATTGTGATTTTTGTACCAAATTTGACTCGAATCGGTCCATTCGTTTGTCAGTTATCGTCTCCACAGACTCACTGACACACACACACACACAGAGACATCACTTCAAAAATGTTTGATTCGTGATCAGAGATGCTTGAAACGTGCTCTCCCGTCGAAAACTCGAATTCGAATTTTCGACTCCGTCACAATACTTTCCTTATACATTATGTATATAAGGAAAGTAAAAAGAAGCTGCCACCGCAGCTGTTTGACAAATTTCTCGTTCCTCGAGATTCTTTACTTCTTACCGCAAAAACTATTTCATATAAAAATATTAAATTTGATACACTTGTAGATAAAGCTTTAAGGAATACACTAAAATAAACCGTTTATATATATATATATATATATATATATATTGTAGTTTAAGAAATATTTAATGTCAAAATCAAAGACAAAATATGTGAACTACGAGTTCGCGTCCTGGAGACTAACGATAGCAAGACCACGAATTTTTGCAGGCAAGTACCTAAATGGGTGAATTTTTGCAGGACGGAGTCCCTTTTACATTTCGATGTAGTTTTTGAGATATTTTATTTTTTATCCACTTTTGTAGTGAAATTTAATTTTTGTATCGACACGTCTAGCGATTTCTGTTTCGTACCTCAAAAACTATAGCATACAAAAAAAATCTGATGTGGGCAGCACATGACTTTCCTTATATAATGCAAAGAATTTACTACTTTAACAGTTAAAAACAATGTTATTCTTATAGTAGATACTTATATTCTTTCCAAGATATTGAATTTTCTTCTATTAGTCGTCATTTTCATTGATTTAGCGTCATTTTTATCAATTTGGCGAGATTTTTGTTAATTTGGCAACAATTAAAAATGTCGCCAGGTTGGCGACATTCCGCCAATTTCGTCGCCAAAATCTCGCCAAGCGTTATGGACGAAAAAAAAAGTTATTCTGACAGCAGATAAATGGTTATTGGCGTTCTAATACAAAAGTATACTTAAAGTATCTTTTTTCATGAATAGAACGAGCTAGATCCACGAGAATGATGTCACTAAATTTATCGTATGGTATTACATATGAAAAGTGAACATGTTTCTCAATAGGAAATATTTTTTTTTATTTTATATAAAGTTGTGATAATTTTTTTGAAAAATGTGCAATATCTCGAGAACGGTTCATGTTAGTTTTCTAAAATTTATGTCAATCGTTTTCTAATGAAAAATTACATAAGAAATGTCTATTTGCGTAACTTTATTAACGGTTTTGATTTTTTGACGATTTTTTCAAAATTTTACTCGAAAATTTATGGGCGTTTTGAACATTCGATTGCGTATAAAAACAATAGGCTTCCAGTGTTTACGGATTGTGATTTTTGTACCAAATTTCGTTCGAATCGGTCCATTCGTTCGTCAGTTATCGTCTCCACAAACTCACTGACACACACACACACACACACAAATACACATACTTTCACACACAGACATCACTTCAAAAATGTTTGATTCGTGATCAGGGACTCTTGAAACGTGCTCTCCCGTCGAAAACTCGAATTCGAATTTTCGACCCCGTCACACTACTTTCCTTATACATTGTGGATATAAGGAAAGTAATATGACATTGGGTACATCTATAGAGACATATACGATACGATGAAATAAACCGTTTATCGATTTAAATTTTATTTTGGCATGAAATATCTTACGAAGCAAGCTCAGGATTAAGGAATTCAGTTTTTGAATTCCGCGGGCTTAGAAAAATCCCTGCTTTTTTTACCTCCTGCGGAAAATAGATAGGGATAGAAAAAGAGATTTTTAAAAGTAGAATTTTTAGGAGAGATAAGTATGAAGCGAGCGCAGCGAGTAGGAGGCGTAGCCTCCCGAAGGGAATTGGCGAAGCGTAGCGAGCAGGTAGCAGAGCCCCTTAGTAAACCTGAAAATAGTTGTTTGTTAGACTCTGCCATCACTGAAGACAATGGCGCTGCCAGGACTCAGGTGGTGCCAATAACCTATTTAACCTGTTTTCCCTATTTGAATAAAAACATATCTTTGCGGGGATACTGAAAGTTTTGAATTTTGGTTTTGGTATGGTACGCGATTATGAAAAGGTTGAGAACCACTACCATAATGATTGTTTCTTAGTACCTCAAACGCAAAATGTGTCGGTATGTAGAAATATTCGCAGTGTCGGATGTACCCAAATATTTAGACACTTCAATTTCTACGTGAATCCGACTACGCGTGCATTCATTGCATCGAACGCATCCTCAAACATCGGTTAGGGGGCCCCTTATCGGGACCTCAGCAAGCAAATCCGAAGAATTTATGGCTTCTTGCTCTTTTTTTCAAAAGCCGATGCCTCAATAAATTTGAACTTTGGATGAAGAGAATTCGAGTCGATATTTCTCGGCGTCTTTTTAGTGCCTATTATCACTCGCTGCTTCCGTTTTCCTAGCTACCTGCTTTTCTGCTGCCGATAAAATGTTTAAGACCGTAAATCAATGTCGCTTTTAAAAAAGCAGTTTCTTGTATACCAGCATTCATACAGATGCTGATACAAGTACAGGAGTTAAACATAAGGCGATAAAACTCCTATGGGTTCAAATTTTGAAAATACTTTAATGCTTTAAGAATGATATTTAGGTGTTGCTAGTGTAAGTAAAGTCCTATGGATTAAAAGTTTCATTATATAACTTAATATTAACTCTTAGCTACTTATTAGCTGATTTTGACTCCTGAATATATATAACAGTGAACCCCGCAATAATACAAAAGTATCCAAATACTATTGCCTTAATATTTAAATATTTTTAAATTAAATATGTAAATAAATTGATCATTAATATAATCACAAATTCTGATAAATTAAGTAATCTTTAACACAAAGTAATTTATAAAAATATATCATAAAGACTTTTTTTATCAAACATTTGGATAACATGTTGGATGAAATTTCATATATCACTACTAAATATTTAATATTTTTATCAGGGGGGCTGATTATACCTCTTGGGGGCTTATCCCCTCTGGCCCCTGCTTGACTTCTACTCTGCGTCACAATCAATAGACAAAATTCTCCAACAGATATATTTGTAGAAAGCATTGTCATACATTTGATCTTCACAGGTTATATTCCTATCTGTCCATTTCTACCCGTCCTTATCTGATATATGACACCTACATACTTAATAAAAGTTGTTGATAACTTTTCTGAATATCAAATACCCTTTCAGATTAAAGCATAAAAATGTAACCCATTTTATAATTCTGTTAACATGTTAAAGTGAAAAATGTGTTGAATTTCATTTCCTCGCGCGAGAAAATGATTTATTATTTTTTTTTTCTTCTGATAAGCAGAGAAAGTGCAAGTCTATACACAAATTCAATACTTCAAACGATGATTTGTTTTTATAAAGGAAAATTGATGCTTTCATTTTCCGTGGGAAATTTGCGCTACTGTTTATTTGTTTTGTTTTTTCCCCTCTCTTACCTTTAAATGTCGTTCTGCAGCTTGAGAAGACTTAACGCAGTGAAGCCACCAAACGGTGCAGAAAAACGAAATAATTCTCCTACAAGTGGAACCACTACGAGTGAAATTATAAAATATTATGGGGGAAAGGAAAACTGAACTGTATTTAGACATAGTTACAGAAACCGCCTATAAGAGGGAACTCCCAAAAATTTGAAAAATACTCCCATTACAGTTAAATAACTATAAGGGGCGCTCCCAAAAATTAAAAAAAAATCCCATTACAGTTAAATAACTATAAGGAGGCGCTCCCAAAGACTCTAAAAATACTCTCATTACAGTTAAATAAATATAAGGAGGCACTCCCAAAAATTTGAAAAATATTCCCATTATAGTTAAATAACTATAAAGGGACGCTCCCCAAAATTTAAAAAATACTCCCATTACAGTTAAATAACTATAAGGGTGCGCTCCCAAAAATTTTAAAAATACTCCGATTACAGTCAAATAAATATAAGGGGACGCTCCCAAAAATTTGAAAAATACTCCCATTACAGTTAAATGACTATAAGGGGGGGGGGGCTCCAAAAATTTGCGCGTTATTATTTTATATTTTTTTATTTTGACAACTTTTTTCTGACAGTTTATATATTGTATATTTTAAACACTTACGTGTTTTCTCTTCGGGTTAACATTAACTCATTCAATTGCTGTTACCCTGTTTGTTTTTCATTCTTTGTTATTGCTATGTGTTCTTTTCTCGGTGCATTTCGCGGTTTTTTATAAAAAAAAAAAAAATCCGGTTGAAGTGGCATTTTTATTTACAACAGGGTAATTTGTGACCCTTGCCTAAAAGTTGCCTTCTCACTTTGTGAATCGTTTCCTTATATGTGTCCTTATGCACCCTTTCAACAATCGAATATTGCCGACGCGGTGGTTGAGCGTTTCCAAGCAATCGTTCGACCGCCGCGTTGTGGATTCGAGTCCCATGTAAGGCATGAATGTTATGTTGTTGGGCGCAGTGTGTTCCGCCCCCCTCCGTTGCCTGGGGCAACGTCCTAGGACGGCTAAATGGTTCACGTTCTGGACGCTGTATAGGTGAACAATGAAAGTCAAGTGCCTGGCCATTTGATAAAAGAAAAAAAATCGAATAAAGCTTCTTCATTCAACAGAGCTGTCATCCTGTCGAGCTCTAGCTTGGCGCTAGGTCCTGTCCGGCAACCAAAGAAACAGTGGTCCCCGGATTCAAGAGAGCAGTGAGCTTTTAAAAGACCTAACGCACAGAATCGCTTTACAGTGGGTGCCTGCACATTGCGGGATGCCATGAAATGAAAAGTCGAGCTTTTTGCCAAAAAGGGTGGTATGGTGGAGCAGAGATTCTCAAAGCCGATCACATTTCATTCAGCAAAACTATACATCAAAATGCTGCTCAAGAAAGAAATTGAGGCGGAATTTCTAGAGGCCTGTCTCTAAAGGAAAGTCATGGAGCCTCCTCAGTAGAAACATTTCAGTCATTTCAGAGGCTCCTCCACGAGAAGCAGTTACCATGTTTAGACTTCTGACTGGGCACGACTGTCTCCGGGCTTGCTGCTTCCCCGGATTCTACTTTATCTGACCTGGAACAGCATATGTCTGGAAAACATTTGGACGAGTGCCCTGCAACAGTGACTTTTAGTTCATCCATATAGAAATACTGAAGAGCTCGCTGGCTAGTGGCCTAGCGGCCAAACGACCGGCATTTGTCAACAACACATTCGAATAAAGTGTTCTAGAGCTGCAAAAGCATGAACTACTAATAGGAAAACGACTATAAATATAGATTGCAAAAGTTTACAGCGCCCCTAGAGGCGAATTGAAGAAGCTAGAAATTCTATCTCGGAAACGAACCAAGGTCTGCGAAAATTGTCAACTGCAAAGTTGTAGACCGTTGTCTCCACTGTAACACATTCTGCAACCTTCGCTCGTTTCTTTCCACTACTTTGTTAATAATTTCTGCAAACTATCAGAAAAGTCGCAGTTACAGGCGTTCATAAAAATAACAGCTGCATGTACAGAATTTTATAAAATCGATAAAATCTTTTCGGGGGATTAAATTTGAAGAAATACAGAATTTAAATTTTTATACGGCCCCAGTACAAAAACATTTCCAATGAGTAAAATGTGACCCATACACTAATAAGGTGATGTACAAAATTTCAACATTTTATCATAAAAAGTCCCAGAGATATGTTTAAACAAAGTTGGTGAGGGATTAATCACAAATTAAAATGTAAATGTTTACAGCAAGAGTGCAAAGACGCAACGCAGACAGGCATCATAGGCAAATAATATCTGCCTCTTATCTTTAATGGATCTTTGGCATAAATGGAAAACATTTTGAACAAGCTTTGTAATCTTTGTGTAAGGTTATTACTTCTACACAGTGTAGATACTTTTGTACCAATAAATAGCAAAATTATTATTTATTTGTGTTATCATTGTTTTCTTTCGTAATTTGTGTATGACCCCTGAAACGTGATCTGCCGACATGATTCTTCCCCTCTGAGAATCCATGTCGATGCATCGAAAAGTGGTTGAAGTCAGCATTTTTGTCTTTACATATCTCTGGGACTTTTTATGATAAAATGCTGAAATTCTGTACATCACCTTATTAGTGTATGGGGCACATTTTACTCATTAGAAATGTTTTTGTATGGGGGGCCGTATAAAAATTAAATTTTGTATTTCTTAAAATTTAATTCCTCTGAAAATTTTAATCGATTTCATAAAATTCTGTACCTTTTTCTACGTAGCTTTGTAATTTATTATATAAGATCAATATTTAAGGAATAAAATCCGAAGTCAATGCTTTTGGGACACCCTGTATATGTGTATATATATACTATGATAGTGTATTACGAGTTACTACTTACATTCTACCATTGGATTTACAATTTTATATTTTTACTATATATATATATATTTTCATAACTATCAGTAACCTTGCTCCCCGTTACTGACAGCTTATTCCCCTGAAACTTTCAGCAACATGTTTGTAAATGTTTTACAGTGTATGTGGTATGGAAAGATGTGCATTTTGCAAAGATGTATACAGACAATAAAGGATAAAATCAACAAAAGTCGATAATTATGCAAACGTATCTTTACATGGTGATTAATACGCATGTAACAATAATCCGCCTAATAATCTAACCTTAATTTATTTAGAATTCTTAGAATAAATGTTATATAAAAATGGCAGACAAATGATGCAGTACAATAATTATCCATTTTCTTTGGTATCATTTTTTTTAAACATCGAAATGTTTGTTCTATATTGTCATTTCCTAAAATGAATTTGATTAAACATCGAAATGTTTATTCTATATTGTCATTTCCTAAAATGAACTTGATTTTCAATATCCATTTGACAAACAGTATTTTATAATTTTTTAACCATTAATTTAAAGTAACTACCAGAAAAAATAAACTAAAGATTCTTATATTAAAAATTAAATTGAATTTCTACAGCATAAACATGATGAAAAATTTCCCACTATTTAAATAATATGGTAACAAATTCTGCGTATCATATGAATTACAAGTATTACAACATAACGGAATTCTGAATTCTTCAATTCGTCGCTGTAGGCGCTACAAACTTTCTGAAACAATAGCGCATATAGTCGCTTTCCTATCAGTAGACTTTTGTAGCTTTGGAACACTACATTTGAATGTTAAATTGTTACATAAGGATTTATGAGGGAATACTGTAAATGTAAGTAAAAGAGTTTTCAATTCGCATCTTTAGAAAAATCCATCCATTAAGAAAAGAATACTTTGAGTGTGTCTTGATTTACTCTTTCTGTGGCAAATAACTTTTTTTCAGCTGATTCACCCCCCTCCACTTTCCCTAGACATTTGACGTATCAAGAGCCGCAGCAATTAATATTCGTTTTGGATGTTCGAATCCCTTTATTAGAAAATCATGTGTTGATGAAAATCGGGATATTATTTGTGGTAGATATGTGTTAAAGAAATAGAATTTTCTGATCTCCAAGAAACAGGATATTGTTTCTATCGTTCTATATTGACCTTTCACTAGTTCTAAACAGTCTTTGTACAGTAGCTCAAAATTGGATTATGATAAATATGTGTGTTTAAAATGTAGAAGTTCGAAAATATATCTTTATTCTGCTAAGAATTTCGGATTGATTCTTATCTTTGTAAACGATATAAAGAGTTCCTAGAAAAGTACTTAAGCACTTCATTACCTTTGTAAGCAAATATTCACAAGTATATACGCTGAGTTTATCTATAGTAAAATGACCATACTCAATCGAATAAAAGTCATTGCAGCGTCTCTAGTGGATAATTTAAAAAATTAGTCTAACGGACTCGGCAACAAAGCGAGATAGACGAAAGATAAAAAGTCAATTATAAGTTGTTGAGCATTGTCTAATTAATAAGAATCAACGCTATTAACAAACGAAACGCATACACGGAAGGTAGTAATTAAATACCAGTCATACTAGATACTTAGCCAAGTCACAATAATGTTGAACGAGCTTATGCAAATAATACCAGTGATGTAGTACCCATCTGTGAGATAAAAGACAGGTTCTTCACTAGATTCTAATGCATATCTGGCAATAGATGATTTTGCTCCTTATCAGACCCGAATTCGGGACCGCGAGTATGCCAGACCCTTATATGAGTGACAAAGATCTTTGCGCCTTTCAAGAACCGTATTATGAGTTCGGACCCGAAGCTAGCTTTTAGTCTAATCTTATAGTAAAGATCTAGCGTACTCGAGTTCCCGGCTTCGAGCCAGGCAGGGACTAAAATCCTTTACTGCCGCACTTGTAAGCATTATTTATTTTGGAATTCCTTAAAATGACAGCAATTCGCTAATATCCTTATTGTGTCAAATAAATGTTTTCTGTAACAGTTTTTATTGCGTGATTTCTGCTTATTAAAAGTCAAAAGTAATTCTGCTTATTAAGTAGTGCTCTGTAACTTTATAATTGACTTTGTCTATCTCGTTCCCTTATCGTGTTCGATATCCTAATTTTTTAAATCTCTAGTAGGGTTTCTGCAACCGCATTTATTCGATCAAGCATAGTTACTTTACTATATAGACCTTTCCTTACAAAGTTATTGGAGTGTTTAAGAACTTTTCTAAGAAATATATGTGTCTTGAGTTATCACTCATTTCAAACAGTCTTTGCCTATCAGTTTACAATTTCATTGTAGTAGATATGAATTTGAAAGGTCAAATCAATATTTCACTTTTGCTAAGAATGTTGGATTTATTATTAATTATTTGTTCTCTGATTCTGTTGCGTTTTAAAGAAAACGTTATCTTGATAACTTAAATTCATTTCCCATTGTGTTTTGTTTTGAAACAGAATACGATTTAAAATATAAGTCAATCACATACGCGCACACACACAAAGAGTGACATAGTGACTATTTTAAAACGATTGGTTTGTATATTCTTGATTATCCGTAAAACAATTTTTGAGGTATATATTTCTGACTATATTGCTAAAATACTTTTGCCTGCATATCTTGTGCGTTGCATGAATAAAAATGTCATGTAAATAAATAAATAAACTTTATTTTACCACACAATAAGTGCAATTACATCTTAAAAATGAACATTTACATCTTTTGAATTACGTCTGATGAGTGAGCATTTACATCTTATGAATTACATCTTATAAATGAATATTCACATCTTATGAATTACATATTATGAGTGTATAACAGTGGGGAAGGAACTGCTGGAAAAGACGCTTTAGTTGTGCCTGATGATTCTTCAGTTCTCAGACGAATTGACAACACCCAAGCTAAAAATTAATAGTCAATAACGGAGCAAAATTCACGCCAAAAAAGCATAAATTCACGTCAATATTTATATAAATAATAGATATATTTATATAAATATTGTAATTATGTTGGCGCAGAATAGAGAAGCACAGAAAATACGTAAAAATTAAGCGGATTAAGACGGGTGCAACACTAAATATAAATTTTAAAGAATTTTTTAAATTACGATTTTTACTCTGGGAAAAAAAAGATGGATATCATATTTTATTTTGAAGTGAGTCACGTGATCTCTTCATATTATATGGGTGTGCGAACAGACAGACAGACAAAATGACCAAAGCCATAAACACTTTACAACTATGTTGGAAAGTATTAAAAACTGGGTGAAACATTAACTAAATGTATACAATATAAATTGCTTATTTCCTGTATTACATATGTAGGGAAGAAAATAGCAAAAGATGGCGTTATATTCCAACACTTCTCCGGTGCAACGCTTAATACTATCTCCATCGCTGATTTTGGCGTTAATTTATTTTTTTTTCTCTAGCCCCACAGGGTTGGTGGTGGGTTGCAAGAGAACACGACGTGTTAAAACATCTTTTACTTTTCAAGCTGGTAAGTTTTAATCGTATTGTCCCGACTTAAGCCCCGATGACATTTACGGCGAATTTTAAACTTATGCTCCTTCTCATACAGCGCTTATAAAAGCCCCATCTGGGGGCTGTAAAATCTATGCATTTACAACGTCGTAAAAGAACAGTAGTTTAGCATGTGCAGGCTTTTTCCTTGCAATAAATAGTTGCTCAACCGCTTATTTCCATCCTCCTCGCATTTAAATTTTACTCACATTCCTACGGGATGCTTTTGAAGGGCGAATTTTATTGTGTTTGAAGAGGAAATTAGGTATTGGTTAAAAATTGCTTTTTATTTGTGTGTAACATTCAAGGCCAACTATTGTAATTTCAGTTTGCAAAATATTAGAAATAATTACACTGTGTTGTGTAATTATTTCTAGTATTTTGCACGCTCGCTACGTAAAATAATACAGATATTTATTTTATTCGCGAATGGACAGATATGTTATACATTCAATCATTCACCTATACATCGACCAGTATCGTGAACCATTTAGCCGTCAAAAGGCGTTGCCCCGGCACACCTGTGGGAGCGGAACACGGTACTTCCAACAACACAACATCCGTACCCGGAGGTGGGACTCGAACCCACAACCCGGCATCCGAGGGAGCAAGAGGAAAAGCTTGACTTAACCACTCAGCCACCACGTTAGCAAACAAATAGAGATAACACCTCCATTTCCAGATATTCTGGTTTAAATAAAAATCATGCCCTCGCTCCTTTTTTTTTCCATGCCAATTGTACTACACGGACTTGATACGCCCTAAATAAGATCCTTTGATACGTCCTAAATAAGCGCGCTGAAAATATTTGAAAGCGAAAAAATTGCATGTTGATTGAATTAACGAGACTTATTTATAATGAAATAAAAAAAATTAAAATAAATGCTATCTCAGCTAGTTTTAATCCGATTTTAACAGTTTTTAGTACATACTCATAATGATGATACTGTATAAGATCAAACTGAAAAAAAATAAAGAAAACTAGACCCAGATTTTATAAATTCGCAAAGTTAGAATTTTTCATTTTAAATTCTAATCTCATCAAATTTACTTGATTGATTTATTTGTTCATCAAATTTATTTGATGAAATTGCGGAAAATGGACGATTTTCGGTTTTAAATTTCTGCCTACAGAAGACATGCACATATACACACAGACAAATTCATTCTTTTATCATGTAAGACATTGCTTATTGAGATAAGATTTCAGAACCTTAAATCATTTTCAGATTGCAAAGTTTTCTGGTAACTGGAATACCATATCAACCACTGTAAAAATATTCACCCAACTAAGCAGTAGAAGGCAAAAATTCAGCTTCCCTGTAGAAAGCAGAAATCCAGCTGCCCTTCAGGAAGTAGAAAGTACTTTCGTTATAAAAAGAAATGATCAAGCAAACTAACTTTTTTTAATTAACAAATACAACTCCCCTATTGAACTTGATTGGATTTTTACTCACTGTTGTTTTTTTTACACACATGTGAGCTAATTTAACAAGTAGCTAGAATTGATCAAGAAAGCTAACTTTCTTTAATTAACAATTACAGCTCTTATATTGAACTTGATTGGAATTTTAACTTATTACTGTCCTTTCTACACACATAAGAGCTACTTTAACAAGTAGCTAAAGTTAAAAGGGAATTCTGGATTACTATGATCATATAGAGCTTTCCAACATGACGTCACACTTTTTATCGTCTGCTTCAAAAGCGTTTGTAGAACGTCACGTGATCATTCTTTGACTTTTGATTTTGCAAGAAAAGCCTGAGATTTGAAGGAAAAATTTATAAATATGCCGAACTTTTGTGCTGTTTTGAGATGTAGCAGTCGAGGTTATACAGATTCTGTTTCTTTTTCTATAATCCCCTGTATTTCCAAAACAGGAAAACCCGGTAATATTAAATTAAAATCGGAAAGACGTGAAAAAGGGATTTCAGGAAGGATTTGATAATATTGACAACTTCAAAATTGAAGTTCTCATATCCTTAAAAATTCAATTTGTGATAAACATCTTATAACACGTAAATTTATTATTTTCTATTAATGTAAAATAACTTATTTATTCATAAAGTATTAAGTTTAAAATGTTTCTAAACCATATTGAGCGTAAGTATGGGTGTAATTGGCAGTAATGTAGCTCGTGTTATTCATTTTTGGAATCTAAAATATATGGATGAATACCATTTATGTTGGAAATTTTAAGCTGATAACCCTTTGCCACTGAAAAATGCATGTTGAGATAAAAATTACGTCTTGCCCAGTTGCTATGCTGTTGTCACGGCTGAGGCCGCGTGATGAGGAATATTCAATACGCTTTGTTTCCCACATGACCTGTTTTCTAGACCAGTATTCTCCAATGGTGGGAGGTAGAGACGTGGATTTCTCGAAAATTTTTGAAATTATTCTTTATTTTACATTTTAGCTGGAATAATATGTTCAGCGACTTTTAAAAGTATTTATTCTTATATTACAGCAACAGTCAAACGTATATTATATGACAAGGCTAAAAAAAATGGGTTAAATCCAGAAATATATATAAAAAAAAATTATACATAAAATTTTTTTACATGTGTATACTGCAATCGGCAGCTACAATTTATTATTTTCTTTAAATATGTTTGCAATGGGTCTGAAGGCCTGAAAGTGTACCGTTTGGACACAAATATGCCATGCAGGTCGCAGAAAGTTCTCTATAAGTAAAACGGCTGTGTTCTCAAAGATATAAAATCGCTTGTTTAAGATATACTGGGAATTTTCTAGTTTTGTCAATACAGACTTACGCTTATTTGAGCGTTCGGATCCAAACATTTTGCACTGAAGAAGTAAATCCAAATTATTTCCGAAACGTGCGGCTACTCATTTATCTTTATTTGCGTTGCATTTTACGTTTTGAATCAGTTAATTATTAACCGCGCCTAAAGTCACGTGCTTTGCTTATCAAAATTATATTCTATTTCAAAACTAACAAAAAGATTAATTCTGCATTGATTATGAAACAATTTCCAACTGAAATGCAGTTTTATTTAAACATCTCTAAAATGCGATACATTCAGCGGTGATATTTTTTAAATTATCACAGTACTACAATAATTTGTTTTACTTGGAATCTTAAAACTTCATCAAAAATGGCTGTGCTATAAAACCTTCTGCTTCTCCATGTAAAATCAATTAGTATTTCATTCATATCACTTATATTCCAGACTCAAGGACTAAATAATTTTGTGTAAAAAAAAATCAGAAATTCTTATACAACTCATCTTACAATCGTTTGTTTTATTTACATTTTGCATACGTTAAAATTAGGCTTCGTTGTAGAAATAATCAAAGTTTAGTGATCATTTAAAACAGAAAATATTGTAATTGCGTAGACACAGAATTTATATACACAGATAATATGCAAAAATAAAGCGGTTTTAGGACAGACGGAACACTAAATATAAATATAAGCTTTCCTTAAAAAACACGATTTTCACTAAGCGAAAAAAAAAATGGATGCCCTATTTCAATTTGCAACGAGTCACGTGATCTCTTCATATAATATGAGCATAATTATTATTTCAATTTTTATTTAAAAAACTACCGAACATATTTTGATGAAATTTTTTTTAGACGTTTTACGTAATCATTTGAATATTTTCTGAAATTTTCAAAATAATTTGTGAATTTTAACTCCTTAAAAAATGTTTGAAAAATTATGTCCCATAGAGTTCAATGTATTTCATTCTTTCAACCCGGGTCCAATCCAAAACTAATTGGGTGATATTATTCTTTAACATTCCCGTATGTCCCACAGACCGTCTCAACAACATACTAAAATTTCATTACGATAAAGTCATTTTCACAGCAGTTATTGTGCAAACGGACAGACAGACAGAATGAACAAAGTCATAAACACTTTTCAGCTATGTTGAAAAGTGTTAAAAAACCCGATATAAAATCCCAAATATATACCTTGTAAGGATTTCAAAGAGACACAAATTACTGACCTTAGTCTTCGATATGTGAAGCATTTTAAAGGGACGGTGGACGTTGAAATGAGCAAAAATCGACTAAAAAAAGTTTTTTCGTCTTTAATATATAACATTGTTTTACACCTTTAACCCTTTGCTTACGGGTGGGACAGCGTCCATCCCAAACGAAGAACCTCCCAAAAAGACAGGTATTTGACATACCTTATCCCAAACAGTTTGCCCCCCTTTGCAGACATTGGCGTCCATGGAAATCGCCGGCAGAAACATTGCACCTGCTGCAGCAGGTGCAATGCCTGTGTCAATATGTCAAATGTGTCAATATGTGTGCAATATGTCAAATACCTGTCTTTTGGGGAGGTTCTTCGTTTGGGATGGACACTGTCCCACCCGTAGGCAAAAGGTTGAATGCATTTTTTTCGAAACGGAATTTTCAAAGGTTTTACATTTTTAAAATGCTCCATGCGCCATATTTTTTGTTTGAGATGCATGAAATTTGGTAAGAAGACACCTTTCATACATTTTAATGAAACTGGGTATGCATTTTATAATTGAACTTTTTTAATTTAATTAAAAGTGAATAATAATCCAATTAAATGATAAAAATTAAGTTTTAATGCAGAAAAATATTTTTGAAAAATTAACTTTCTAAGGGATTTAAAAATGAATACCCAAATTTGTTCATAATGTGTTTTTGAGTGATCATAATGTAAAATTAATCAAAACTGTGAACAAATGGCACGCAAGGAGCATTTTCAAATTTTCGTTAAAAAAAATTAAATTTAAAAAAAAATACAAAATTATAACAAAATTGAAAGAAAATAAATGGTATTTTATATAGTAATATTAAGAAGAATATTTATACAAATTTTCATGTTTCTAAGTCAATAAATAAATAAAAAAATTTCAACGTCCACCTTCCCCTTAAACCACTGTAGTTGTGCCCACGCAGAAAATCGAAGCTTTATTGTCTTTTAAATGTTCAACATCTTTTGATGACTTATTATCCAATCTCTGGAATGTAAATCTCCATTCGACTATTTCAAGCATTAATATTCTATCGTATTTAGTTCTGCTTGTCTCCTAATCATCATCAGAATGAAAATGTAACCTTTGCACTCTTAATATCCCCAAGCACATACGGATTCATTATTATACGACTAATGAAACACAAGTCATATACTTATTTAAATTAAATTACCTTCAGATCAAATAATGTATAATTTTATTGTTGAGCAAAACCCTGAAGGACATAATGAATATTCGAGATATAACTTTGATAAAGAAACTCTGAAGTGAAATTTTTTCTTTTCCTTCCTATTTTAAATAATGTAATTAGGACTTTAACTTGTTGCCATTCGGCAAACAATAACTAGGTCCTTTTTTAGCTCGATAAACGTAAGCGTTTTGTATATATAGATAATGACAAACTGAAATGAGCCTACTTACGAAAACTATAAGAACTCTATAAAAATAAATTATTGATCTAGAAATTAGATTTGCTATTAAGTATCTTTATCACTTACTATTTATATCTATTTTTTATAGTTTAAAAAATATTTATGAAAGTATACGCAACGTAAAGAAAACAAGAAAGATCAATCATGCATAAAACATTGATTGTGAAACACTTTCCAACTGAAATGCAATTTGATTTAAACATCTCTAAAATGTGATACACTCAGCGGTGATATTTTTTAAATTAATACAGTGCTACAATAATTTATTTTACTTAAAATCATGGAGGTAAAAGTACTTTCTAACTCCATGCTTAAAATTTCATCGAAAAAGGCAATGTTATAAAATCGCCTGCTTCTCTATGTAAAATCAATAAATATTTCATTCATATCACCGATATTCCAGACTCCAGAACTAAATAATTTTGAGTTAAAAAAATTCAGCAATTCTTATATAATTCATCCTATATCTTTATGTGTTTACATTCACCATAAGTGAAAATTAGGCTTTGTTGTAGAAATAATCAAAGTTTGATGCTCATTTAAACTCGAAAATATTGTAATTGCGTTGACACAGGATATAGATGCCCAGAAAATACAGATGTACAAAAAAAAGCGGTTTTAGGACGGATTCAACGCTAAATATAAATTTAAAAGAACTTGGAAAATCACAATTTTGATACTGGGAAAAAAGATGGATGCCATGTTTTATTTTGAATTGGTTTGCGTGATCTCTATATAATATGGATGTAATTATTATTTTAATTTTTATTAAAAAACTACTGAACATATATTGCTCAAATTTTTTTATATAATTTATTGGATAATTTAAATATTTCCTAAAATTTTCAAAGAAATTTGCGAATTTTAACTTCGCTTAAAAAATGTTTGGAAAATTAGGTCCAATAGGATTCAATGTATTTCACTTTTTCAACCCGGGTTCAATCCAAAACTAATGGGATGATATTATTCATTTACATTCCCACATGTCCCACAGACCAACATACTAAAATTTAATTTTGATAAAGTCATTTTTACGGCAGTTATCATGCGAACGGACAGACAGACAGAATGAACAAAGTCATAAACACTTTTCCACTATGTTTGAAAGTGTTAAAAACGCTCGGATTAGTTTTTTTTAAATATTAAGAATATTTTATATATTCATAAATGATATCTTATTTCCCACAAAACAAGTATAAATTGTTTATATTTTATCCATTAGGTTCAAAGATATAAGCGTCCACAGTGTTCATATTTTTCGTAATGCTACCTTTCGTAACGCAGGCTACCCCAATTCATAAACGCTATATCGACGTCAAAACTCCTAGATATGCTTCATAATTTTTGTTTTAGACTTGTATATCTCAGACAAATCTTTAGAATAAACTCTCCGTAATAGTTATTCTTATTGTATAAGGTCGATGTGGTTGACATGACTTCTGACACCGACATTCAGTATAGATTTGAGTAGAACTTTGTTTCATTATTGCACAACTGTCCAAATATTCTTTGGCGTTTGATGAAGATTAATTGCTCTCATCTTTTGCCGTCTCATAATCGATACAAAATGACTCTGTTGACGAACCGTGAAAGAGAATTGTGATGCGCTATCTCTACGGTTGAACATCCAGAATAGTAATATTTTGAAGTGGTGTTCAAATAGAATAAAAAGCGCTGCAAATGAATTATTGATATACAAAGTTCCTCAAATTGTTTAAATACATCATCAACTTCCAAATAAAAGGGTCTATCTGAATATATTTATAGCAAAGTTGCAATGCCTGATCGAATAAAGGCGATTGCAGCTCCCTTAGCGGAGAATTCAAGAAATTAGGAACATTAACTCGTCAGCAAAGAGAGATAGAAGGAAAATGTTAAATTATAAAGCTAATTTTCGAATCCTTTTACAGCCAATGAGCACCAGACTATATCGAACTCTTCTAGGAAGCACCAGCATTATTTAATATTTTTCTATGGAGCTTTCTCACTCAAAGATACAGAGCTTTCTCACTCAAAGATACAGAGCTTTCTCACTCAAAGATACAGAGCTTTCTCACTCAAAGATACAAAGAACTTCCTCACTCAAAGATACAAAGAGCTTTCTCACTCAAAGATACAAAGAGCTTTCTCATTAAGTCCTGCTAGAGTCCGTGTTTTTGAAACATAAATTAAAGTAAGTCTAGTGCGTACTTTATAAAGCTGTAACTTTGTTCTTATTCCAATCAGGTGCGATATAAAAATGTTTCTTGATCCATGAAAGCAGTGATTTGCAGTTATAATTCGATTTTGTATTTCTAAATTAATATTATTGTTGCGAACGCGCAATGTTCCGTTTGGCGCCTCCTCTTTCGTCTGTCTCAAAAGCCAGGCGAAGAAAATGCAGTGCATGACGTCAACATGACGTGACCCCAGAGTTGCCAAAATTTTCCAGTAAGAAGATGGTTTTCCAGTTGGCGACTCCCGGAATGTTCCAGAAACTTCTCGATAGAACGATTATTCTTTGAGATATAGAGATTTCCAGAAGATTCTATAAAGAGAGGAGAGACTTTATATAAAAAAGGCTCACCCCTCCGTTGCAAGTAAGTTGACGAATGGAGGTTACACGAGCTACATTGGACTATGATTTTTGGCAATGTTTTAAGAATAGTAGCCGCTGTTTTGTGAAATGGCTTTCGTCAACGTTTTGAGAATAATATCGCTTATTCTGTGAAATGAGTGAAGTATTCAAGTGTTGTTGTGTACTGTTCCTGTTTACTTTGCGCTTGTGAATAAACGTAAATTATCAAGAAAGTTGGGCTCGTTCTTGTATCCTGCGCATACAAACACGGGTCTAGAGGATACGTTTCGTAACTTTATTATTACAGTTTATTTAAGATCCCATGTAGATAAAATACTCGGCAGATTCAAATTTGTAGAAACAAGGAAAACCTGATGAACGCACAAATAACACAATACTGCAGTATACAGCTGTTTCGAGGATACGCTGGATCCCTTTCGTCAGAGCAAGAAAATCAACAAATCCAAAAGAAGAATGGGATTAGGATTAGCAGGAATAGGATTCATCAAATTCCGCTTTTGGACTTCGGGTTTGTTGGTTCTCTTGCACTGACGAAGGAGATCTAGCAAATCCTCGAAACAGCTGTATGCTGCATTATTGTGTTATTTGTGTTTTTATACATTGCTCACCTTCGCACAAAATATATTTTACTTATTGATAGATCAATTGTCTCCAAAGTGGGGTACGTCAAGTGAAGTCCAAAAGAGGAACGGATACAAAAGGAAGAAACAGGAGGGGGGGGGGGGGTTATAGACCCAAAACCTGGAGTGCCAATCAGAAATCAGCATGAAGAACAGTCAAATCAATCAAGCCAATCCTTCATACTTTCTGATTGAGACAAACGACCCAGACTAAATTATAATATTGATTTTCTGTTGCGTATTCGTAACAATATAATGTCACTTCCGTTACATATTTCCATTTCGTTCCCGCCACATTTCCTTTCACGATATACACCGTACCCCTCGCTCTAAGATGCTTCTTTTAAGACTTTCGTTAAATCTAAAGACTTTTGATAAATCTATATTTAACATTCATATTGTGTTTCTTTTCAGCGGCACTACACATTTTGTTTTAATTAAATGAACTTTTGTAATGTGATAAAAAATGCTTAGAAAACACACTTCTAACACCTCATTTATATTTATTTCCTCGCTGCTCCGCCGTCTTGATCAAAAACCAGCTGATTAACGGAGAAAATAATACATGAAAGTCTACACATTTCTAAAAATTGGACAGGAGCATTCGCTTATACCAGTAAGTCGATAACACACTCTCTCATTCTAACAAAACAAATGGGGGAGGAGGGGAACAACTTGCTCTCTAAAGCTCCTAAATATACAGGCTGACGCAACTGCCATTTTGACTCCTACCGATCCAGTGCTATTTATTTTATCCTGTGCTATTTCAATGGCAAGCGCAGGTCCTGATTGCCCAACTCATTTAGGGGAAGCACAACCCCATTTGGGGTACCCCATTTTAATTAGTGAACATGGCTCAAGAAACTCCCCATGCACTCATCAGTGCTCGAAAAATTCTATTACCGCATTGCCCTCAACTAACAGTTCACATCAAGAAGTTGATTTTTACTTTCCCTGCAATACATGGTAATGTATAGGGAAAGTATTGGAATCATGTCGAAAATCGCAACTCGAGTTTTCGACGGATCTACACGTTTCGAGACCTCTAGAATACGAAAAAACTATTTTTAGCGTGACGTCTGTGTGTGTGCGTGTCTGTCTGTGCAGATTTTGTATCCACTCTAACTAAAAAAGTAATTGACCGAATTTCATAAAATTTGGTAGGTAAGTCACTTGAGGGAGAATCTGGTGCTGATTAGTTTTGGGTACGATTCGGGATAAAAGAACCCGCCTTTTTTTTGCAAAATGGCCCCCAAAAGCTTGTATCCACTCGAATTAAACAAAATTCGGTAGGTAAATCACTTGTGGGACACCCTGGTGCTGATTAGATTTTGGTATGATTCTGGAAAAAATAACCTGCCTTTTTTTGCAAAATGATCTGCAAAAATCGCCAAAATCTAAAATAAAAATCTACGTATGCTCAAATATATCCATGAAATGCTTGTTTAATACGTAATATTTAACGAAGAAAAGAATAAGACCAACCCCATTACACTAGGCCTAGCCGTTCTCGAGATATTTTAGTTTTTTCGTATTTTCTCTACGCCACCTTTAAAAATAAGTCCAGTTCTCAAATGAGAACGAAAATTGAATTAAAAATGATTTAAATGCAATTAAAATAAAGAGAACGTGAATATAAATCTGCAGGGAAAGTCATGTGCTGCCCACATCAGATTTTTACTTTCCCTGCAATACATGGTAATGTATTGCAGAGAAAGTATAGGGGAAGTATTGGAATCATGTCGAAAATCGCAACTCGAGTTTTCGACGGATCTACACGTTTCAAGACCTCTAGAATACGAAAAACCCATTTTTAGCGTGACGTCTGTGTGTCTGTCTGTCTGTGCAGATTTTGTATCCACTCTAACTAAAAAACTAATACACCGAATTTCACAAAATTTTGTAGGTAAGTCACTTGTGGGCAAGTCTGGTGCTGATTAGTTTTGGGTATGATTCGGGATAAAAGAACCCGCCTTTTTTTTTGCGAAATGGCCCGCAAAAGCTTGTATCCACTCTAGCTGAAAAACTAATGGACCGAATTTCACAAAAATCGGTAGATGAGTCACGTATAGGTCACCCTGGTGCTAATTAGATTTTGGTATAACCTGCCTTTTTTTTGCTGAATGGTCTGCAAAAATTGTCAAAATCTAAACTAAAAAGCTACGTATGCTCAAATATATCCATTAAATGCTTGTTTAATACGTAATTTTTAACAAAGAAAAGAATAAGACCCACCCCATTACACTAGGACTAGCCGTTCTCGAGATATATTAGTTTTTTTCGTATTTTCTCCACGCCACCTTTGAAAATAAGTCCAGTTATCAAATGAGAACGAAAATTGAATTAAAAGTGAATTAAATTTAATTGAAATAAAGAGAACGTGATTATAAGTCTGCAGGGAAAGTCATGTGCTGCCCACATCAGATTTTTTTAAACTAGTTGTCTGTACCAAAATTCCTAAACCATAGTCTACTTTATTATTTAATCACGGATAGTCCATGTTTACCTTTGCAATGAGTTATAACTTAACTATTAACTGCCATCCTACCTTTTGTCTTTAACAGTTTAATATTTAAATGTAAAAAAAATATGGGCAATACAAATTTAGGCTCAGACAACCAAAATATTTCTGTGTCTGTCTGTACGTGTAAGATATTATTAAACTAAACTATCTGACAATTAACTAACATTAAACAAAGGTTTAAATCTAACTGTTTGACAAATAATTTACATTTAAAAAAAGTGTAATTCGGGGATGCAATTTGGGGTCCTTTGAGTCTTTTGAAGGGAAGCATGTTCTTGCCCTGATATTCGAAACGCAATTTAGCTGTAAAATAGGTGCATCTGCTTTCAAGAAAGTAATCTAGAATGTCTTGATTTCCACAAGATACCAAAAAAAACGAGAAAGTAACACTTCTTTCGCCATGTACAGCTGCCGGAAAAAAACGCCCCACCCCCTGTTAATAGAGCATCTTTCATCGTAGAGAAAATTGAAAGATACCATTCGATTAGGAATAACATCCTCTACAAATTAATGTGCGTAAAATTTGCATAAGGGGCCGTCTTCATATCTTTATCGTGCACAAACTTTGAAATTTTCAATGGCAACACTCAAGTTTGACAACATAGTTCGAATCTAGAGCAAAATTCATCCTGTGATACCAAATTTCAAGTCATTTGGGTGAAGCGTTTCTGAGTTGTGAGTATGTAAAGTTTTAAGCTCCTAATGTTAAATTAGTTTCCAAGACTTCCATTCATATCTTCTGTAATAATTATCTACTCACGCTGATTATTTGCATGACGTTACTACTGAACAATCCAAATACATTTACGGAATTTTTATTTTTGTGGAAACAATTGCTTGTATGAAATATTAAATATGAAATCAATAATCGAAAAAATATTAATACAAACCTGGACATGTTTTGATAAAAATCGATTCACAAACACTTTTTATATGTTTATGTAAAATTCCAGGTGTTTCCTCCCTCTAGTTCTTTCGAAATGTTTAAATATTCTGCATCACGATGATTTTAGGGGTCGTATATTAGATTAAAAAATGATTAATTTGAAAAAGTTATATTAATTGTAAGTTAATCTTTATTTAAGAAAACGGGCATTTATTTTTACCCAGTTTTAATAAAAACATTGTATAAACAGTGTTGTATAGATGCAACCTAATCAACGTAATTCTTCTACTGTATTGAAGATGAAAACTTGTATTGTTATAAATGGGATCTACTTATGTTACTGTCGATTAATAGTTCCGGAGCTACTGCGAATTGAAATCGCCCACAAAATGTGATAATTTATAATAAAAAATACTTATATAAAACAATAACAAATTATGAAATTTTGTGATACTAAACACCAACAAGATTTCAAGCTGTGATTGATAATGACGGAGGTTGAATTTGAAAATAAACATTTCATTCTTCTTTATTTTTTCTTTCTTTTATTGACCCATTAGTTTTTACCTCTAATAATCGTTCCCTATTTGAGGCTCGCATAATCCTACCCATTACAGGCCCACTGCCTTAGTAACATACACACACACGAGACAACTCCACACCCAGCCATGAAAATGCTCACCCTCTCATACAGGAATCGAACCTGCGACCCTTTGGCTGTGAGGTAAGCCATAATGCTGAATGTCTAGAAGATAGTTCAATAATTTACAACAGTGCTGTGGTCAATCAACGAAACATCGCCCTTCAAATTCCGCTTTTCAATATGGAGCTGATCCCCGAAAATTGCACATTCCGGAATATTGAATATCTTCGGATATAAAGTTAGAAACGTCGTGAAAATTTGAATTTGGACTAATTTGGGGGCCTAGAACTTGTGGGTGACGTCAAAATTGGGTGTTGCCATTGGAAATTCCAAAGTTTGTGCGCGTTTAGATAAGAAGACAACCCCTTATGCAAATTTTACACACATTAATTTGTAGAGCGTGTTATTCCTAATCGAATGGTATCATTTAATTTTCTCTACGATGAACGATGCTCGATTAACAGAGGGTGGGGCGTTTTTTTTTCCGCGGCTGTACATCCATCGCTTCATCTGGGAGTCAAGATGGCCACTGTTGCACCATTGATGTCTAAACATGTGAAACAAAAATATAAATAAACAAAACAACATTTTAATGCGTTGTAAAGTGAAGTTAATTTAATATAGAACGCTTCAACGACCGCCGAAAATAAAGAGAAATGAATTTAAACGCTCGAAAGAAAATAGTCCCAAAAAATAAACCCCCTTTAACCTTTCATTTCATTAACGAAGTTAAATTTATGAATACACGTTGGAAGTTAATTCTTTGTAAATGTCTGTTTTTAACATATACAGGCCGGCGACCAGTTGAGGGTCGTATTTTGTACCACGTGACATTCAAAGATGAAACGGGCATCGAAATATCGATTAACGATATTCAGCTGATGCAGAGTTTTCGTTTTCAACTATTTTTTATCCCGTTACTTTTCTGATACTTTGCTCAAGTAACGACGTGTATATTTTTTGTAGGAGAACACATGTTAGGTATTTTGAATATTTATAGGTAAGGTTAAAAAGTGGCCTTCTTTTTCTTTCCTGAACTAGGGGGAAAACTTTCCAGTCTTTGATAGTAATAGCAATTTGTACCACTTTTCTTTATAGATATCCTTTTAACAGTAGATTAAGTAACATATTTTACTTAACCGATATATATTATATATAGGTATCCTTTTATGTTGTTAGCATGTTTTACGTTAAGGTTTTAAGAGTTCCAACTTCTCTCTTTTCCTTCATTGGAAATTCATATTATAATTTATTATATATATATATATATATATATATATATATATATATATATATATATATATATATATATATATATATATATATATATATATATATATATATATTATATATATATATATATATATATATATATATATATATATATATATATATATATATATATATTTATATATATATATAATTATATATATATATATTTATATATATATATATATATATATATATATATATATATATATATTTACATATATATATATTTATATATATATATACATATATATATATATATATATATATAAATATAAATTAGTAAATCCAAAGTTAGAATGTATGTAGTAACTCATAATACACTATTCCAAAATTTTTCTACAAAATACAAAGAAATAAAAGAAATTAAGACATAAAGAGGAAATAATAAAGCGTAATGCAGGTCATAAAGACAAAGACAATCAACAAATTTCAAAAATGAGGAATGCAAATAAGGAAACAAAAAAATCAAGCAAAAAAGCTTGCACATGGAAGAGATTTAGGCTTACGATAGGTTCATTTCGAAAAAATTCTCTTCGGGTCCATATATCCCTTCGAAATGAACACAAAAATGCTTGTTTCTGAAACACAAGATAGATTTTATCTATAAACTTGTGTTATATGGACGACAAGCATATAGATTGGAACAATAAAGGAAACATAAATACCTCAAAACACACCTCATCAGCGCAACCATGACGAGCAAAATATGACTAGGCCAATGTTGCCATATGCCAAAATGAAAAGATGTGATTTGCTGTTGCCAAAGAGAGAAATAAAAACTGTACTGCGCAAAGGCAATAAAATGAGTAATTCAACAGTTAAAGCTTCAAGGTAAAAAGATGAAAATATAATTGCAAGAGAATGAAGAAGTACGGCTAAAATAAGATAATAAGGGGAGAATATGAGAATTTTAGGCTAATCGAAACTTATTAACTATACTATTTACTAAATATGCAGGATATTGATACATTTTACTGGTAATTTTGAGGTTATTAATGTGCAAAGCATGAAATTTTTTATCTGATAATCTATAAATTCTAAAAAGCTGATTAAGTATAATATTTCTAAACAATTGAATCGAGTTGCAGGAATTAAAAGGTAATAATTTATTAATATTAAATTTAAAAAAATCTTTTTTATCATATAAATTAGTAACTATCCCATGAGCAGGTTCTATAATTAGATTTAAATCCAAATAATAAATATTATTACTAATAGAAGTTTCATTAGGTATTAATTCCAAATTATCCGGATAGAAATCTATATCTATGACATAGTTATCAGTAAATACAAGACAAATCAGATCATCTACATATCTATAAATTTTATAATCTGTTGAAGTAAAGAATTTTCAATATTGATATAGGTATAAATTAGCTAACATACTGCTACTACAGCCACCTTGTGGAACACCTGAGACTTGTAAGTATAATTTATTACCTTGAAAGATATAATTATTGAAAAGAACAAAATGGAGAAGTTTAGGAAAATTGGTAAATTTAGTAAGATTAGAATGATTAGTAATATAAGCATTATATAAAGCTAAAATGACATCATATAGATCAGTGATCTTAATATTATTAAATAGATCTTTAAAATCAAAAGTTTGAAATCCTATTATTTTACCAAGCGTTTTTAATTTATTTTTTAATTCTTTACTGTTATTTAGAATAATGTAGCTATCACCAGAATCTCGTAAATTACTATTTAGTACATTTAAATAATTTAGTAATAATTTACTAGCAGTAGTAGAGTATGAATTATGACCACTAGTAATAGTTCTAAATTTAATAGGATTTTTATGAAATTTAGGTATAAGCACAATATATGGAAATGTCAAAAATTTATCATTAATATCTAAATCACTATACATATGGATAATTTTCAATTTGATACTATTAAGAGAGTGTGAATCAATTTTAAATAGACTATTATTTTTTAAATAATCTAGCAGATATTGAATATAGAATTTTTTACAAATAATAGCATAATTATTATATATATATATATATATATATATATATATATATATATATATATATATATATATATACCTTCATGTAATAATTCTAAACAAGTCAATCAATCTTGACCTTGATAAATATATCTATGAATTAGCTTCTAAATATGCTCAGCCGTTAGAGGCATTTAATATGTGGAAATTTACTATTTTAAGATCTATTAAAAATGGCATTTGTAGTATCAATTTATCTAGATCTACATATAATATGGATAATATAAAACACTCTGTTAATGATTTACATAGACCTTTTGTTATTACTTATGTTGATAAAGCCTCTAATAATTATGCTATTATCTGTAAAAAAAATTCTATATACAATATCTGTTAGATTATTTAAAAAATAATAGTCTATTTAAACTCAATTCATACCCTGTTAAAAGTATCAAATTGAAAATTATCAATATGTATAGTGATTTAGATATTAATAATAAATTTTTAAAATTTCCATATATTGTGTTTATACCTAAATTTCATAAAAATCCTATTAAATTTAGAACTGTAACTAGTGGTCATAATTCATACTCTACTATTGTTAGTAAATTATTATTAAATTATTTAAATGCACTAAAAAGTAATTTACGAGATTCTAGTGATAACTACATTATTCTAAATAATAGTAAAGAATTAAAAAATAAATTAAAAACACTTGGTAAAATAATAGGATTTCAAACTTTTGATTTTAAAGATCTATTTAATAATATTAAGATTACTGATCTGTATGATGTCATTTTAGCTTTATATAATGCTTATATTACTAATAAATCTCATCTTACTAAATTTACCAATTTTCCTAAGCTTCTTCATTTTGTTCTTTTCAATAATTATATTTTTCAAGGTAATAAATTATACTTTCAAGTCTCAGGGATTCCACAAGGTGGCTGTAGTAGCAATATGTTAGCTAATTTATACCTATATCAATATGAAAAATTCTTTTCTTCAACAGATTATAAAATTTACAGATATATAGATGATCTGATTTGTCTTGTATTTACTGATAACTATGTCATAGATATAGATTTCTATCCGGATAATTTGTAATTAATATCTAATGAAATTTCTATTAGTAAAAATATTAATTATTTGGATTTAAATCTAATTATAGAATCTACTAATGGGATAGTTACTAATTTATATGACAAAAAATATTTTTTTTAATTTAATATTAATAAATTATTACCATTTAATTCCTGCAACTCCATTCAATTATTTAGAAATATTATACTTAATCAACTTTTTAGAATTTATAGATTATCAGATAAAAAATTTCATGCTTTGCACATTAATAACCTCAAAATTACCAGTAAATTTTATGAATATCCAGCATATTTAGTAAATGGAATAGTTAATAAGTTTCGATTAGCCTAAAATTCTCACAATCTCTCCTTAATATCTTATTTTAGCCACACTTCTACATTCTCTTGAATTTACATTATAATATATTTTCATCTTTTACTTTTGTAGCTTTAACTGTAGAATACCTCTTTTTATTGCCTTTTACGCAGTACGGTTTTTATTACTCTCTTTGGCAACAGCAGATAACTTCTTTTCATTTCTGCGTATGGCAACATTGGTCTAGTCATATATTGCTCGTCATGGTTGAACTTAAAGAGGTGTATTTTAAGGTATTTATATTTCCTATATTTTTTTTCCTATCTTTATGCTTGTCGTCCATGTAACACAAGTTTATAGATAAAATCTATCTTGTGTTTCAGAAACAAGCATTTTTGTGTTCATTTCGAAGGGATATATGGACTTGAAAAGGAATTTTTTCGAAATGAACTATTCTAAAGCGTAAAGCTCTTCCACGTGCAAGCTTTTTTGCTTGATTTTTTTGTTTTCCTATTTTCATTCCTCACCTTTGAAATTTGTTGATTATCTTTGTCTTTATGACCTGCATTACGTTTTATAATTTCCTCTTTATGGTTGAATTTCCTTTATTTCATTGTATTTTGTAGGCAAATTTTAAGATAGTATATTATGAGTTACTACTTACATTCTACCATTGGATTTACAATTTTATATTTATATATATATATATATATATATATATATATATATATATATATATATATAAAATATTAAAATAGTAAATCCAATAGTAGAATGGAAGAAATAACTCATAATACACTATCTTAAAAAATTTTTATGCCTACAGAATACAATGAAATAAAATGAAATTCAACCATAAAGAGGAAGTTATAATACATATTACAGTTCAGAAAGCAAGATAATCAACGAATGTCAATAAAGATAATCAACCTAGATAATCAACAAATGTCAATGGAGAGGAATCGAAAAAAGGAATACCAAAATAATCAACCATTAAAGCTTTTACGTGGAAGAGCTCTAGGCTTAAGAATAGTTCATTTATATATATATATATATATATATATATATATATATATATATATATTTATATATATATATATATATATATAGCCTAATATTCTTAATATTCTCTCCTTAGTATCTTATTTTAGCCTTACTTCTACATTCTCTTGTTTTTACATTACAATATATTTTCATCTTTCTATTTTGCAGCTTTTACTGTAGAATATCACATTTTGCTGCCATTACGCTGTACGGTTTTTATTACTCACTTTGGCAACAATAAATCACTTCTTTACTCTCTATCGAATGGCAACATTGGTCTAGTCATTTTTTGCTTGTCACGATTGTACATTTGATGTATATTTTAAGGTATTTATGTTTCCTTTCTATTTTTTCAATCTTTATGCTTGTCGTCCTAATAGCACATGTTTATAGATAAAATCTATCTTGTGTTTCAGAAACAAGCATTTTTGTATTCATTTCGTTTAAAATATTAGGACTTGATAAAGAATTTTACCGAAATGAACTATTCTTAAGCCTAGAGCTCTTCCACGTGCAAACTTTAATGCTTGATTATTTTGGTATTCTTTTTTTCGATTCCTCTCTATTGACATTTGCTGATTATCTTTAACTTTTTGAACTGTAATATGTATTATAATTTCCTCTTTATTGTTGAATTTCATTTCATTTCATTGTATTCTGTAGGCATAAAAATTTTTAAGATAGTGTATTATGAGTTACTTCTTCCATTCTACCATTGGATTTACTATTTTACTATTTTAATGTTTTATATATATATATATATGTGTGTGTGTGTGTGTGTGTGTGTGTGCGTGTGTGTGTGTGTGAGTAATAAAGATGAATTAAAACAGAATTATTGAAGAGAAATAGTAAAGCATCCATAACAAACAAAAGTATTCAAATACCAACCAGAAAAAAACTCAAGAAAATGACAGAAACCACTATTTAAAACAAAAATTTTAAAGAAAAATGGAATATCAAATAATAGAATGGTGATGCAATAATAAAATCTTTAGGGGGCGACTACTATACATCAGCTTCAATTAGCACATTTCACCGATCATATTAAAATCAAAAACTTTCCTAAACTTCTCCACTTTGTTTTATTTAATAACTTTATTTTACAGGGAAACCAATTATATTTTCAAGTATCAAGCGTCCCACAAGGTGTTTGTAGTAATAGTATATTGACGAATTTATATCTTTATAAATATGAATGTACATTTACATCAACTCACTTACAATTATATCGATATGTATCGATATGTAGACTGTGTTGCTAAAACGGGTTTAAATAATATCAACATCGATTTCTATCCGGAAAATCTGGAATTGTTGAATAATGAACATTCTATTAGTGCTAAGGTTAACTATCTGGATTTAATCTTTGTATTGAATCTTCTAATTGTATTATGTATAATTCATATGATTAAAAAGTTATTTTAATTTTAATATCAATAAAGTATCATCTTTTACTTCTTGTAATTCGGTTGAAATTTTTCGTAACATCATTAAAAATCATTTGTTTCGAATTTATGGATTATCAGACGAAAAGTTTCATCAATTATATATAAAAAACCTTATTCAAACTAGTAAATCATACTTTTATTCATTATATTTGGTTAATAGTATAGTAAAAAAGTTTAGGGTAACACAGCGTTGTTACAGCACTTTATTTTGTCTAAATCAAGAAAGATTTTTAATCATTCTCCATTTATTCCCTATATTTACTAACTGATACTTATGGTTATCTTTTCTATTATTTTGCATTTCGTTATACTTGCATCATTTAATGGTACATTTTGCTAGGAGATAGATGCAAGAAATCTGTGGAAAGCCTTATCTAATTTCTATAATCGATTAATATTCGATTGTCAATTCGATACATATTTTATTAATTCTTTAATTTATTTTATAGGGTTAATAATGATTATTATTTTATCTATATGTATTAATAGGCACTCGTTGTATTTTGAATGCAGTTTATCTGGTTTTATACCTTCTAATACTTTAGAATGAATTTACTATTTACAATTTTTTAGATTGGCAACAAGAGCATTACGTTTTAGGGTTGGCCACATCTTCTTAGCACATTATGTTGAGATGGTTTAGCTGCTATAACTTCTACACACATGTAAGTCAATTCTATTCTTTCAATTTATTCAAATATTTTTAGTTTTTCAAAATTCTCAATCATTTTCTATTTTTAACACATAGGGGCTACTATTGACCTTCTATTCACAGTAACAGGTCAATAAATGAAATGTTCTAATTGAAACTGATGTATAGTAGTCGCCCCCTGAAGATTTTACTATTACAGTGTCTTCATTCTATTAATTGATATTCCATTTTGTTTAATATGTTTGTTTTAAATATAAGGGGTGGTTTCTGAGATTGTCTCGAGTTTTTTCTATTTGGTATTTAATTACTCTTGTTTGTTATGGATGCTTTACTATTTCTCTTCAATAATTCTATTTTATTTCATCTTTATTACTTAAAAACTTCATCTTATTTATATGCTGCACTACCGCAATAAGAAGATATATTTTTAATTGTACTGTTTTTTAATACATTTGTATTGTTAAACTTACTAGTTTCATATGCTTAGTAATTTATATTTAAACTCTTTGATATTATATATATATATATATATATATATATATATACATATAATATAATATATATATATATATAATATATATATATATATATATATATATATATATATATATATATATATATATATATATATATATATGTATATATATATGTATATATATACTCATTGCCATAAAAATTTGCTAACCAGGAAGTAATTGTGGGGTCGTAACGAAACTTGGCATACTTGGTACGAGTTAGGTAGATATGCAAATGATTAGAAATACAGCAACGTGATTATGCATTGCGTTATGCCACCAGAGGGCGTTGAACTTCGTTCTGCTTGGCGCAGAGACTTTTTGCCTGTACTTAAACTGTTGCATTACGCTTGTTGGGGCGCTTTTTCATTAGGGATGCCGTTACGCCGTCGTCGAAGACAATGTGATCAGCTGTCAGAGTTCAAGAGGGGAAGAATCATCGAGATGATGGAAGCCATGTGGTCAGCTCGGCCGATAGCCCGCCACCTAAGCCGTTCTGACTTTACTGTGAGGAGGTTTTGGGACCAGTGGACGAGAAAGAGGCCGCATACACGACGGCCAGGCTCAAGACGCCCTCGTCAGATAGCCGAGATAGACCGTCACATCACCGCAATGGCCGAGAAGACCGTCACATCACCCGACACGCACGCACAGCGCCAACTGCATCATTGTCCGCCATCCGGACACGGGCAGCACCTTCACTATTAGCCTCTGTATCTGTCCATACCATCACGAGGCGTCTGGCTGAAGGACATTTGATATCGCGGCGCCTATTACGTGTGCTGCTAATGGCATCCACTCACCGTCTTCTCCGTTTAGAGTGGTGTCGCCCTCGACGGGAGTGGGCCGCAACCGAATAGAACTAGGTAGTCTTCAGCGACGAATCGAGATTCAATTTGGGCAGTGATGGCAACTGCGTACGTGTGTGGAGGACCCGTGGTGAAAGCCTCAAATGAAAATCATTTTTTTTCTTCTTTTTTTACTGTAGGTATTTCCACAGGTCACGGAATAGAAATAAAATGCTATTCAGGCAAAAATTGAATACAACAGTCACAAATATATATATATATATATTTCTACATCTAGTTTTACAAAAAAACATTACTCATCTGTTCACCTACCCAGCATCGATAAATAAAACAAATAAAATGGCATAAAAATTAATTTAAGCGAGACGTTTCATTTAATTTTTAACGTTTTTCAAAACATACACGATATACGTCTACAGCCATCATCGCTTGTTCGCTTGAAAATTTGAACCAAGCATCACTTTTAAGTAACTCCCCATTGTTTACAAAATGTTCAATAGCGGCATCTTTCAAAACTTTGTCGCTGTGCAAATCGGCAAATACTAAAAGGTCGCACACGTTTTCGTCGTTCAGATTTTCTATCAAGAAAGACCTGCAATTATCCTTCAAGGCTCGCACAGCGTACTTGCATCCGGATGAATACAGGGACTGGGCACTGTCCATAGTTATGTCAGTTACCTTCCCAGAATATAGATACTGCAACAGCTGATTGAGAAGGGATGGATCCAGGTCGACGATGTCCACAGACCCCGTGCGACTTTCCATCATGTCGCAGCTGAACATGGCCGAGAAGACTGCGGAACGGGCGCACAAGACGAGTTTGTGAGCTGGAATGATGGTGTCCCCACATTTCAGATTGACGTCCGGTTCGACTCCACTCACCAACAGACTGTTGAAGTCAGAGGACAAACTTTCGAAGCAGGGTACAGGATCCATATGACGTAAAGTCTGAACGGATTTGTCTTCTGAAATGGATCAAAATATATTGAAGGAATATGTAAACTTTTTAGAGGATACATTTTTATTATAAGAAACATTTCTTAGGGAAAACGTTGTCAAAAATAAGGTTTGGCGGGTAGATATTTTAGATAGTGGTGTTTATGAATTTAAAAATATGTTCTTTGTAGCAACATAGTGTACTTAACATTTTTATTTTTAATAACTGGCTATTAATAATATTTTTATATACTGATTTTGAAAGATTGGATGAATAATGTTGAAGTTTATTTACTTTGAAGTTATAAGTTTCTGTTTTGTCGTATATTTTAAATTTTAATGTGTCTGCATTTTGGATTTTTAAACTAACGTCTAGATAATTGGTCCAGTTTAATATATATACATTTTCAATTAGTTGTGGATTAGGTGGATAAAAATTAAAGTTTAATATAGGTGCTCCATTAGTAATTCAAATAATAATTAGATCATCAATAAATCTGTACATGATATGGCTGTTAAAAGGGTACTGAATTTCGTAAAAATGTAGATAAAGGTTGGGCCAGTATTGTAGATGAGATTCCTCCCTGTGGTATTATTCCCTTATTTAATTTGTATATGCAATTTCCTTGAGATTGATACTGTTTGAACAGAATGAATTTTAATAATGTTTTTGAATTTTGGAAAAAAAAGATGTTTTTTGATTGAGTAAATTGTTCATATAAATTTAGTATGACTTTATATAAATCATTAATATCAATGTTATTAAAGAGGTCTTTGAAATCAAAAGTTTTAATATCATGTATGTAAGGTAGTTGTTTTAGGTTATTAATCAGTTCTAAACTATTTGTGATTGTATGTGCTTGTTGTGTAGTAAAATGATCATAAATTTGATTTAGTATAATTAGAAGTTGTTTGTCAGCAGCATTGATGTATTAATTAAATCATATAATAACAGTTCCAAAAGAAATTGGTGATTTATGGAATTTAGATATGAGTATCATGTAAGGAAAATTAAGATTGTATTTTTGTTTAAGAAGTTTGTAATAAGC
Source organism: Amaurobius ferox (assembly GCA_951213105.1). Classification (NCBI taxonomy): domain Eukaryota; kingdom Metazoa; phylum Arthropoda; class Arachnida; order Araneae; family Amaurobiidae; genus Amaurobius; species Amaurobius ferox. The sequence continues at coordinate 127,314,382 of OX578150.1, read as the reverse complement.
AATAATTTGTTTACTTATTATAGTGATATTAGAGTTTATAGGAGTTAATGAAATTGAGGTATGGAGTTGTGCAGTTTGAGTTCGTCCAAATAAATTTTTTTGCAAATAAACGCATAATTACTTGATGCCTTATCAACATAGGTGATTAGAAATTTGTGTTGTAGAAACTTGATCTCCTTTAAAGATGTCTTGATAATTATGTGTATATTTTGGTATAGGAAATTGTTGAATCAATTGTTTTACATGTCAGGTAACTTGTTCTTGCCAGCTCTTAAAGGCTTCAAAAGGGCAGTGGTGATATTTTATATATATATTTATCTAGATCAATGTTAAAAGCTTGTATTATTTTCTCTTTATTATATAGTAGTGGTAGTCTGTATTTGGATCCATAGCTGAGTAATTATTTGAGATTAGGATCCAGAATTAAATTGAGATTTCCAGTGATTACATGTCCATGATGTTGGTCAATAAAGGATAGATAGCACGATTCAGTACATGAACAAGATACAGAATTGTTCAACTGTTTTGGTAAAAGATTGTAGCTGTATATTTTACGTCCTAATGGCACTGGATATTTATATGCTTTTATTATATTAACATTTTTAATTGGAAAAAGGATTGGAATTTTTCAAAAATGTGTGTACAGTAGAAATAATTAAGTATAGGATTTGTGTAATTAATAACACAATAAGATTGGATAGTTTTTAACACTTTAATTTGGATTCGATAGTTTTTTTTTCGACATAGTTGAAAAGTGTTTATGACTTTGCTCATTCTGTCTGTCTGTTTGTCTGTCTGTCTGTTAGCACGATAACTGCCGTAAAAATGATTTTATCAAAATGAAATTTTAGTATGTTGTTCAGAAGCTCCGTGGGACCTATGGGAATATAAGTGAATAATATCACCCAATTAGTTTTGGATTGACCCCGGGTTGAAAAACTGAAATACATTGAACCCTATGGGACCTAATTTTTCAAACAATTAAAGCGACAACAACAGCAAATTTAAAATTCACAAATTGCTTCGAAAGTTTTAGGAAATATTCAAATTATCCCATAAAATATATAAAAATATTTCAGCAAAATATATTCAGTAGTTTTTTAAATGAAAATTGAAATAATAATTACACCCTTTATATGAAGAGATCATCTGACCCACTTCAAAATTAAGTATGGTATCCATCTTGCATCAAAATCGTGATTTTTAAAGTTCTTTTTCATTCATATTTAATGTTGTATCCATCCTAAAACCGCTTTAATTTTGCTTAAATTCTGTACATCTACATACTAAAACAACGCAATTACAATATATTTGAGTTTAAATGGTTATCAAATTTTGATTATTTCTACAACGAAGCGTAATTTTTACTTATGGAAAATGTAAACACCAAAAGATGTAGAATGAGTTGTATAACAATTGCTACATTTCTTTAACACAAAACTATTTAGCTCATTGAGTCTGCCATATAGCTGATATGAATGAAACATTCATTGATTTTACAGAGAACCAGACGATTTTTTTCGATGAAGTTTAAGCATAGAGTTAAATTACTTGTACCTCCATGGTTTTAAGTTTTTAAATAAAATAAATTATTATAGTGGTCTGATGAATGAAAGGATTGGAAAAATGTTTATGAATGAAATACTGCTTTTATATAGAGGCGATTTATATTTCGATGACGCATTTGAATAAAGTTCATTTGTTTTCGATGAAGTTTTCAAATATAATAAATTATTGTAGTATTATGATAACTTTAAAAATATTACCGAAGAATGTATCGCATTTTAGAGATGTTTAAACCAGGCAATTTATATTTCAATGCCGTCATTTGAATGAAGTTAATTTTTCTCAATAAAGTTTTAAGTTTTCAAATATAATAAATTAATGTAGTATTGTGATAATTTTAAAAATATTACCGAGAAATGTATCGCATTTTAGAGATGTTTATATAAAATTGCATTGAAGTTGGAAAGTGTTTCATAATCAATGCTTTATGCATGATTGATCTTTCTTGTTTCTTTTTGGTGTGAAAGTGTAAGGTGAACACCTAGCAGTCTTGCTCTTGTTAATAAAAGGTGAAAAACAAGGTGTCCGAAGTGTTTTTTGTTATTAAGATCTATGAGTGAAATATAAAGTTTATTTAAATGCTGCTTTTTGATGGAAAATACCCAGTTTCTGATTTTTTTTCCAATCATAGCTAGATTCAAAACGTGTACTGAGAGTATTTGAGATTTTATATCTAAATTAAGGGAGTGTTTATTTTTGTGTATTTCCCTCTGAGTGCGTTTCTCTCTCTTTAAATATGTTGCCAAATTCACGAAAATGTCGCCAAATTCACGAAAATGCAACCAAATTGATAAAAATGACGTTAAATCAATGAAAATGCCGTCTGATTGACAAAAATTCAATATCTTGGAAAGAATATAAGAATCTACTACAAGAATAACCTATTTTTCCGCCCGTAACGTTTGGCAAAATTTCGTTGACGAATTTGTCGAATATCTACAATTTGCTGACTTTTTAAATGTTGCCAAATTGCCGAAAATGTCACCTAATTGATAAAAATTCGCCAAATTGATGAATGTTGAATATCTTGGAAAGAACATAAGAGTAGACAATAGGAATAACTCATTTCTCTGTCCGTCCGTAACGCTTGACGAGAAATTTAGCGGGACGGCGCTAACTTGGCGACTATTTTAAATGTTGCTAAAGTAACAAAAATGTCGCCAAATTGGAAGTAATGTCTCGCTAATTCTGATTTCCGTCACATGACGGGCATATCTTCTTGTCTATAAGAAATGCTCATCTCTCCGTTTGTCTGTAACACTTGGTGATGCATTTGGCAAACTTGGCGAATTCTCTAGCAAAGTTCCAGATTGACGAAAATATCGTCAAAATTGCAAAACTGACGCTAAATTAATGAGAACGATGCCAAATTGATGAATTAATTATTAAAATATTTTAATATATGTGCTATATCGCTGATTGAGGATGATATCAATATTGATAATTGTTTATTTAGAGTTGCGCGAAATATAAGTTAATTGGGTACTTTGAAATAGTTTTACATGTTGTCCGGAAAATCGCCAAATGTACAATTCAACGTTAAAAACATAGTACCGTGGATCTCATGCATTACTTTTTGACTGTAAAAGGAGTCAATTCATTGCATTATATAAGGAAAATCATGTGCTGCCTACATCAGAATTTTAATAGTGTAGATAATAGGAAAGTATTGCATACGAGCTAAAATTCAAATTTGAGATTTTGTCCTTAAAATGGGAACAGACAACTTGTAGCTGGCTGTGTGTACATGTATATCCCAATGGGGGTTTTTATTATTTTTTTTTTAGTTTTCTTCATTCTAATTCAAACAGTATTCGATGGATGTTTATAAAATTTTGCATTTTGCTTGTCTGCGAGTAAATCTGGTGCTAAATAAATTTTGCTTCAGATTAACACAAAGAACTAAAAAGTAGCCAAAGAGAGAGAGAAAGAGAAAAACTTGATCTGTTATATTAATTAAATGCTTGTTTTATATGAAAATTTTAATAAGTGTATTTTAATAAGTAAACAACTCCCCCCCCCCCCCCCTCTCGCTCTTAAATGAATAAAAACTGTTCTCAAAATATTTCAGATTTCAACCCCACCCAAAATATTTCAATATATTTGAGTGGGGTTGTTTTGGAGTTCAACGGTCATTTTATGCACACGACGGCTAATTTGACTGGGACCGTTATCTTGAAGTGGATTCTAATGGCATAGTCTAATGACAGCTAATGGCATAGTCGTAGGCATGTTCTTAGAATAAGGTAGGGGGTCAAAGATCTAATAAGAAATAGAGCCTAGAATTTCTATTACCAATACGGAACCTACAGGAAGTTGTTGATGCACTGTTCAACTAATGGGTAGTAATTACTAGTGATATACATAGAGATATGCTCCTACCACTCGTAAATGCCCATTTTTTTTCGTCCGTTGCGCTACACGAGGGCAAATATCTAATACCTTGAGAACATTTCAGAATAATTTCCGTATAATGGTGCCCATTATTTCCTAAAATTATTTACAAAACACACACTCATTGAAAATGAGTTTATTTACATTTTTTTTTTCATTTTAGATAAATAATAAAAAATGAAATATTTTCAAAACGATGTGTTATAAAGTATGATATTCGCTTTTAATTGAAAAAAAATATACATATTAAATATCTATTTTTGTAACATTTGTATACGCATTTTCGTTTTCATAATTTATTTTTTCGATTTTGAGGGGGGAAAAAGAAGATATACCAACAATGGAAAGCTTTCATTTGATCTATTTACCGCGAAAATCCTTCCGACATTTACATGTTGAAGTATTCATAATAAATTTAATTCGATTTTATGAATTTGTTTTACAAGAGATCATGCCCACAGACAGCTACAAATAATTATATGATTTTTATTCAGCGACGCCGAAAACATGTAGATCCAATCAAATCCGAGTTTCGGATTTGTATCCCCCATCCCGATACTTTCTTTTTACACCACATATTCTAAAGAAAATAAATGCAAAAGCGAACTTACCCCTTCCGGCGGCATCGATGGGCGAACCCAGGAGCACAAACGTCACGACGCCCGACAGCCATTTTGCTTCTTCTGTGGCGAGTTCGCCTTTATACCAAATCGTTTTCCAACACCCATTAGGGGGTTTTTCTATTTCAACCGTTTGGTTAAACCTGTGGAGTCCTTTTCGAGTTTCGATGAAAGATGTCGCATAAAAGGGACGAAAACATTCCCTCCTGTCTATCTTACTGAGATAGATGGCCGGATAACTGTGATGTTGAAATTGCAGCTTCCATCGGGATCCCAGTAGATGGAATTCCTTACTGTAAAACTCTCCCTTTTTATTAATATTTTCAATTTCCCAAACAATCCTGCTGCTTGTTTCTAATGAAACGGGTGTTTCCATTCCGTATCCAAATCGTGAGGAGCTGGAAGACTGCAAAGTTGGATTCAGAACGTTCCCACTTTAAGGCGCCTGAATATACAGCCTAACATGATCGCCATTTTATCTCCAACCGATTCTTTCAGTTATCGTCTGCGTTGAATTACGGCGCTCGCATATTACATGGCTAGTATTTGATGCGCAATTTAGCTGTCAAATAAGTGTTGTCAAAAATTGTACCAAATATTCAAAAAAGAAGTGTAGAATATTTTTACTTTTTCGAGGACGAGAAAGCAATCTTCTTTTCGACTTGTATAACCGTCGCCTCCACTAGGAACCAAGATGGCCGCTGTTGTGCCAGCTGGAACGTTACGGAGAAGGCTTACTCCCGCTATTGCCACAGGATATGACGTCAATAAACACGGTTTCAAAATAGAAAATTGCGCATAAGGGTGTAACGGGAAGATTTTTGTTTGTTTAAAGATACCCTTTCGATACGCTTGAAAATTTTAACATACTATTTGACAGTTTAAGGTTCATACTAGTCTTTATTAATAATGGAACTTTTGCAGATAATTTTTCATGCTTCACTTTTGGTAAATTCAGATAATAGATGCAATTCAATTTAAACACCAACGAAAATATCATATATAGTGTCAGATAATTAAAATGAAAATCGATTTTATGATGTTATACATACTGTAGTAACTAAACCAGAGACAAATTTTGCTGGAAAATTCATATATATATATATATATATATATACGGAATTCTTACAAGAAGAATTAATCTGTTCACATTAATAAATAAATAAATAAAATGAAATAAGAAATAATTGAAACGAACATTTTTATTTGATCTTTAACCTTTTTTAAAACATAGCACGATACACTTCTCCGGTCAACATATTAGGATGTTAATATACTCGATAAAAACACGAAAATCAGGTAACGGTTCATTACGATCAATATATTCAATCACTGCAGCCTCCAAAGCTATGTCTTCAAAACTTTTATCTTAGCAAATTTTGCATCAAAATGTATCGGGTAAATTTCTTCCGCCTTAATTATGAGCGGCTCAAATCGATAGGTCAATTCGAAAACGTTACACACGTTTTCACTACCGGCCGTCCAAACGGTTACCTTACACCTTTCTGGTAGGTCTGACGGTCTGGATCTCAACACGTTTTCACTGTTCAAATTTTCAATCAAGAAACCCCTGCATTTATCCTTCAAGGCTTGCACAGGGTACTTGCTTTCAGATTCGTACAGGGATTAGACATTGTCCACAGTCAGGTTAGTTACCTTCCCAGAATATAAGTACTGCAACTGCTGACCGAGGACGTGTTGATCCAGGTCGACGATGTCCACAATTCCTGTGCGACTTTCCAACATGTCGTTGCTGGACAGAAGACTTCGGAACGAGCCGACAGGACGAGTTTGTGAGCTGGGATGGTACTGTCCCCACATTTCAGCTTGACATCTGACTACACTGACCAACAAGTCGACGAAGTCGAGGGATAAACTTTCGAAGCAGGGTACTCGATCCATGTGAGGTAACATCTGAATAACTTGTGGTCTGAAATATATCAAAGTATGTTTAAAGTTAATATACAAATATATTGTGAGAAAGAAACTTTTTAATTACAGAAAAATGTCATTAATATTGCACTTTTGATAAGCATTTAAGCTAAAATCGGCTTCTATCGATAGCTAACATAACATGTCATCAGAGATGAATTAAAAGGGGGTTGGGATATCAACCTCCTCCTCTAAACTGAAACAAATTTAAGACAATCTCAATTGTAATTTTTTTTTTATATAAACCGATACTATAATTATCATGAATTACATATAATTGTAATTTATGTAATTTATTTATTTGTAATTTATGATAATTCTAGTTTCGGTTTATCCGATTTATCATATGCAAAATTTGCATTCACCATTTCGGATTGTATAAAGCTCATGCCTGTCAATTCCTTAACATTGCCGCTGAAGCCAATTCAGAGATCCAGAGTTCGATTCCCGGTTGGGGCAGCAAGTTTTTCTACAACAGCGTCTGAATAAATGAACCCTGTAGGTTAATGCAAAGATGCCGGAGATCTAAAAGTGACCGTAGTACGGTTAGATCTGGAATATTGAGCGCCGATTTAAAAAAAAGCATGGAAACCACCGTAAATAATCAACCTGCGTAGTAGAATGCGCAGAAACGCAAGAGCAAAAGAGCATTATTTTTACCATAGCGTATAATGGTAAACTGACAATGATGACCAATAAAAAATGAAACTAAACCCATTAAACGTGAAATTTACCTTTGTGTTGATATATGATTGTATTGAAATTTATCTTTGTGTTGATACTTAAATAACAATATATATTTGAAGTTTTCATTTGCAAAAGTGCACTTTAAGTGATTTTAAGTGAATGTCCTCCTACTCATTTTTACAGTAGTCACTAACTAGCGTTCTAAAGATGTATACATTTACTAGCACAATCTGCAATGTGTATGCGAACGAGAAAGGGAAGATACATAACAATTTTTCTTTAAAAAAAAATCGTGTATATATTTTAATGAAAGTGAATATTTTATTTTCCGGTTAATTCAATATATCCATCAAAGAAGATAAATTTAGTAACATTGGAGGTTAAACGATTGAAAGTTTCTAAATTAACCGTTTTCAATAATGAAAATGAACAGAAATAATGAAAATTTTATACTGCTAAACAAACGAGTATTTTGTTTTGGAAACGTAAGGGCAAATTGTTCGTGTGACGTCATGTGCCATTGTTCTATTAGGAGGATAACGACCACTTAGAATACTAACCTGGGTATAAATAGTAGTAGCAGGAGGCTAACCTGAGATAAAAATAGCAGGAGGTGGTCAGTCAGATGGTCAGTTGCCCGCCAATCTGACATTAAAGGGAGGAGAATGCAAAGTCCACTTCAACGATAAGATCTTACAATTTCGTCCCAATAGCTCAACGGTAGAGCGTCGGCTGGCCATTTCGGAGATCCCCAGGGTTCGATTCCCGGTTGGGGCGGCAAGGTTCTTTATAACTTGTTTTAGCTACATTCTTCAGATTTAATTTAAATGCGTTAATATTATTACAAAAATACTGATTATCTTCAAATGTAAAAATAACATGCGAAAACTTCTGGGTTATTTTTCAAATTACATGTTATAAATAAGTTCCTTATAAAATTCTTGAAATATTTCAAAACATTTTGCTTAAAAGGTGACTTCAAACTCTTCATACGAGTTGACTTCCAGAATATATGCAAAGGGCAAAATATACTGTCGATGTATATAAAAGTTTTAAGCAATTATTTTTAATTAACTATGTCGCATGGTAAACCCATGAGCCAATATTTTCGGGAATGCGACCTAGAGTTTTCTTATTTATTTTTGGGGGTCAGCCTTTTCGTTCGGCCATCTGCACTCGAAAAAGAAAACCAGGATGTCGAAGTTTCTTTAGATCTCGTATTCGAACCGAAAGGGTGTAATGTGCGTCCTTTTCGGATGGGTCATAGGGATTGCGGCCTGCTTTGAATTAGTGCCCGAAAGAAGATCAATTTCGCAGGGGCTGGAGAAGGGGCTTTTTGTTTCTGGAAGGCCTAAAGCCAATGGCGATGCTTTGGGGTCAAGGGGTTAAGACCCTGAATCCAATGGGATGTTTGTATGCGCCTCAGGGGCGTGTTTTAAAATCTTGGAGAGAGAGAGTTTTTGAGATTTAAAAAAAGGAGCGAGGAGAAGGTTTTGTGTTGTGAGTGAGAAAAGTCATACTCCCCAGCATTGTCCTCAACCATGAGAGGCTGTTCATTCAGCGAATGCTCGGTGAGTTACTCATTTAAGGGCCTGTGCCTGATTTGTATCTTTTACTTCTCTCTCCGGGTTAAGGATATTTAAATATTTCATAGGGATTTTGTTACATTTAATTTTTAATTACCATCTTTCAACTTTAGTCTATGAGACTATATACACTTTGGTTTTGTTTATCTTAATTTGATATACTTTCCATTTTTGAATATGAGAAGTGGTCTTTTAAATACTTTGAATCAATAATGTTGTAAATATTTATATAGTGTAAATAAATTAATGTTTGTTATACTCACGGCCTTATTCTTTTTCGCGCTCTTACCGGGCGTGTCCTAAAAAGGAAGTTACCTTAGGACAAACTATACATTTCTTTCATCGTATTTTCTAAATATTAAATATTATAAGATGCGCACGGATGGCCAGTCCGTTAGATGCAAATTACAAACCTGAAGTATTTTAACAATATCTAAAAGTGGAAAAAGTTGCTCGTACATCTTTTTAACTTTCTGTGTTCGAGACAACAAATCTGTAGCGACAATAAAATTTTAATTATGTTATCCATAATAAATTTTATTGTGATCTGTTATCATTATAGAAGAATACCTTTAACGACTTCTCAGATTTAAATATACCGTGTTCGAAATTCTCCCGGTGAATTATTCTCAGAGTTATTTTATGTTCTAAATACGTTCTGCGCCATTTTTCTTTCTTCGAATTACGGATCCCTTTGAAACTACATATAATGATTTCAATTGTCTTGTCCGCCCTCTTCATATTAACAAGGCATTTCTCCTGATACTTGAGACAAAACATGTACCAATTAGCTAACTATATAATTGAAGTTTGACGTCAAAGTGGGATCAAAACTATCCATTTAAGAGCATTCGCTGTTCTGGCTGAAAAAGCTCTCGTATTCTAAACTTTCTTTCGTGCTTGTTAATTAAGGAAAATTAATTAACAGGACACTTTTTTTTCAAAGAATTCATCTCTAGGGATTTATGAGTGCGACTTGAAATAGGATTAGATTCATTTCTTCATGGAATGTTTGTTAGCATATGGGACACAGTTTAAACATGTTTAACCGGTAGATTTTAAACACTAAGTCAATGGTGCTGTAACTCCAAACTTGGAGACACCTATAAAATTTTGATATAGATGACACAGCAATCCAAAAAATAAATTTGTTGTTTAATATTTAGAACTCCTTCTAGGAATAAAAGCGCCTAGCATTTTGCCACACTAGCTACATTAAAACATATAGTCAACTTCCAGCACCTATTTGCTCAGCGTGCCCGATAGTTCGGCACTCCTCTCTAACGGCATATGGGTCCGTTTGGCTGTACTGAGGTGCATTTGCTGCAATAGGCTAAATTATTTTATATGCAGATTTCTGTTCATTGAAGTTTAACACATTCTGTTCATTGAAGTTTTTTTTCGCATGCTGCCCCGTGTATCCGCAGTCTGAGTAACGATTTAGGTAAATAAATATGATCACAAGAAATAAAACTGCTGCTTGCGATAACTTTCAATATTTTCTTTAGAAGAAAATATACGTAAAAAGTTAGGTGAATTCAATGTGTCGATTTTATATTTAATACGCTATGGTCTTTAAATGATAATTCTAAAGTGCAGTTAAATTTTTAATTAACTACTATTTGTAGTTTAGCTTTACTTAATATATCTAAAAATTGATCTTATGCCATACATTGCTTGGTGGCCGCAAAACCCACCTAATATTAGCATATCGGGATAATTAACTATTGTTATAATCTTACAGAAATCAAAGTTAGAACTTAACGGTAATAGACAGGACTTAAATTTTATTCAATTACACATTATCATTTCACATCATTATAGAGATTATAATTCTCTGACACATATTAATGTATTCAACAAGAAGTAATGCCAGACCTTGTATTAATTAGTTGGATCACTTGGTGGGACGATTTTAAAATAAAGTAATTTTAACAATTCGGAAAATTGATACTGTCCTCATATAGTAATTAATAGTACAGTACTCGATGAGGTCTTTCACACATGATGAGTCACTGGTATAAAGAGTATACATATTTACACATTTGCATCACAAGATGTAATTTTTGGAGTTCTCCTCCAAGCAGTTAGTTCACAGTCCAAAGTACTCATAAAAATCCAACTAGTCAATTATAGCTTGCTCTCCAAATTTTCATCCTCGTCCCCTACCGTGGTTTTATATATACGTATATATATTTTTCTTCTTCCGGACGGTTCACGTGCATTCTTAACTCCCCTCTGGTATGCAGACATTTCGTCTGCTCTCGAATTCTCATAATCCGTTTATCTCTCAGCTCTTGAGAATCAACCCCTTTGGTTTACGCCTCTCTCGATTCGACTAATTTTCCATATTCAGATAATTATTTAATATTTTAGATTTCTGGTATTTCACGCATCCTGAACGTTTTACTATTCTTCAGACAATCTCTTCTTTAACACGTTCGAGACGGAGCCGATTTTGACGTACTTTCCGTTCAACCCGCTGAAAGCACTCAGTGGGTGATTGACTGTTGAGTATATAGACAGAAGATAAAGCGCTAAAGGCAATAGAGATTCTACTAGCCGTATACCCGTTGAAAATCAACGGTCTCGCAATAAGGAGAAAATATTGGAAAACTAAATTTTCGCACTTCTTCCTCTGTTTGTATTGTGTTTTTTATCAGATGATTGGCCCATATACCAAATATCAAGCCTCTATCACATTTAAAAGGAAGCGTGCCTCATTTATTCAGAAAATCGAACATATTAGTGTGCGCACCCCTTAAAGTAGCAAATATTGGAAATCTGAAATTTCACACTTTCTTCCTTTCAAACTATCTACCCTTACACCAAATTTGATATCTCTATCTCATTTCGAAGCATGGTTTTTTATCAATTCTCTTTTTGAACGTTTCGAACGAATAGATAGAGAGACATCGGCACCCCCTACAATAGCAAATGTTGGAAGACTAAAATTGCACACTTTCTTCCTTTCCAACTTTTTACCCGTACACCAAATTTGAAGTCTCTATCTCATCGTGAAGCATGCTTTTCTAGCATTTCATCTTTCGAATGCTTTTGTGTGGAGTACCCACCCCTTTAATTATACATTTTTTAAAAACTCTATTCTTTTTGTGATTTCTATGAGATGTTTCGCCCATATACCAAATATAAAGCCTCTATCACGTTTTTAAAGGAGCGTTTCTCCTTTATTCCGAAAATCGAACATTTTGGTGTGCGGCACCCCCTAAAGTAGAAAATATTGGTAAACTGAAATTGTACACTTTCGCCCTTTCAAACTATCTATCCTTACACCAAATCTGATATCTCTATCTCATTCCAAAGCATGGTTTTCTTTATCAATTGACTTTTCGAACGTTTTACTCTGGAGCACCCCCTTAAACGAACATTTTTGAAAAACTGTATTCGTCTTGGGCGTTTTCGTCAAATTATTAGCCCATATACCAAATTTTAAGCCTCTATCAAATTTTAAAGGCGTATTTTCTCATTTATTCGGTAAATCGAACGTTTTGGTGTGCGACACCCCCTTAAGTAGAAAATATTGGAAATCTGAAATTGCACACTTTCTTCCTTTCGAACGATTTACCCATACACCGAATTTGAAGTCTCTATCTCATCGCAAAGCATGCTTTCCTATCATTTCACTTTTCGAACATTTTGGTGTGCGGCACCCCCTTAAGTAGAAAATATTGGAAATCTGAAATTCCTCACTTTATTTGTTTCATACGGTTTACCCATACTCCAAACTTGAAGTCTCAATCTCATCGCAAAGCATGCTCTCCTATCATATCACTTTTCGAACGTTTTGGTGTGCTGCACCCCCCCCCCCCTTAAGGATAAAATATTGGAAATCTGAAATTGCACACTTTTTTCCTTTCGAGTGATTTACCCATATACCAAATTTGAAGTCTCTATCTCATCGCAAAGCATGCTTTCCCGTCATTTCACTTTTCGAACGTTTTGGTGTGGGGCACCCCCTCTATAGAACGTTTTCGAAAAATTCGATTTTTCCAGGGGGTTTTATCGAACGACCGAGCCGTGTACCAAATTGCAAGTCTCTATCTATTCGGGAAGTGCCTAAAAAAAGCGTGACAGACAGACAGACGGACAGACAGACAGACAGACGGACAGACAGACAGACATACGGACACTTGGCAATTATTATATATAGATTGCGTACTGAGATACTTACACTGAATAAGTATAAGTGTATTTTTAATGTTATATAAATAAAGTTTTGTAAGTGTACTTTTTATGTTTTATAAATTAAGTTTATTTACCAGATTCGATACAGTCGGTCCACAGAATCCGGCTAAACGGAAAATTCAGTGTCGATCATCAGGGCCCGACGCCGACTGAACAGAAAGTTCGGTGTCGGATCCCAGGGCCCGACACTTTCGAACGTGTTAACAGTTGGTAAGAGAAGACACTGTTGACCTGAAGAAAAGGGCTATTAAGATTCCTTGAAATAATTTTAGTCACCTAATTTTAATATACCTGCTTTTTTAAAAGACGCATTGAAATACATATGATACATTGAGCATTGAGCATTAAATACATATGATATTAATTGTCCATTATTTTGTTTTAAATTACATTTCTTCATTTTGCCCTATTTTAGTTTGACATCCAATAATCCTGCACTGTTTAAGTCCCGAACATGCTTAATTATGTCTACAATATTTAATATGAATCCTTACTGGACATTCTCATACATCCATGTTGTTTAGATCTACAAGTATGTATTATAATCAGCCCTTGAATGAAAAAATTGCTATTTAAGAGAAGTCCTTCTTAACCGTCTGTCTGTCTGTGACTTTGGACTACAAACTTGGCGATATTGACTGAGAATGTGGTGATGAATGTAGCGAAATATCGCCAATTTGGCATCATTTCTAAAATGGGCCAAACTGACAAAAATGCCGCCATATTGATGAAAATTCAATATCTTACAAAATTTCTTAATTTCTTTGATAATAATCCCTGTCGCTCTGGAGGGAATAATTATCCTTGGTTTATGAAATATAGTGAGTTTCACTGTATTACGAAGTATTCCATTAACGATCATTTCATTTATCGGATTTGATAAAGATGGCGCTCTGCTATTTGCCATTTACATGATTCTGCAAAATAAAAATCTGAGCAGCACATGACTTTTCCTGCAGACTCAAGTTCATATCCTCTTTATTTCATTAATAATTCATTAAACTGAGTTTAATTGCATTAATTAACACGCATAATTAATTGAAGTTACACTGAATTTACACTATTAATTCAACTTTCGTTTTCATTTAGTAATTGAACTTATTCTCAAAACCGGCGTAGCGAAAATGTGAAAAACTAAAATATCTCGAGAAGGGCTAGTCCTAGAGTAATGGGGTCGGTCTTATTCTTTTCAACGTCAAAAATTGCATGCAAAACATGACTTTCTTTCCGGATAGTACCAAAATCTAATCAGCACCTGGGTAACTCATAAATGACTTACCTACCATATTTTGTGAAATTTGGTCAATTAGATTTGCAGTTAAAGTGGATACAGGCAATTTTTGCGGGCCATTTCGCAAAAAAAAAAACGCAGGTTCTTTTATCTATAATTGTACCAGAATCTAATCAGCACCAGGATCACCCACGAGGGACTTACCTACCAAATTTTATGAAATTCGCTCCATTAGATTTTGAGTTAGAGTTGATACATACATTGCACAGATGTACAGACAGACAAACACACACATACAGACGTCACGCTAAAAATACACTGGCGGAAAATAAAATCCCAACACCAAGAAGAAATTAGTTTAGAGGAATGAAATTTAGGCAAAGCAATTGTGTAGGTAACATACTTATTTGATTAGAGTTTCAAGGTCAGAGGTTAAAGTATGCGCGAGAAGGGCCATTTCAAATGTGAAATGGTGGTACATTAATAACTGCTGTAGTCGCCACGATTTTGAATGCAAGCGTGCAGACGTGCATGCATCGTGTCGTACAGGTGCCGTATGTCATTTTGTGGGATAGAGTTCCATGCCTGTTTCACTTGGTCAGCCAAATCAGCAACTGTTAATGCTGGTTGTGGATGGCGCTTCCAATAATGTCCCATACGTGCTCGATGGGAGAAAGATCTGGTGATTTCGCAGGCCAGGGCAACATGTCGACACTCTGTAGAGCACGTTGGGTGACAGCAGCGGTATGAGGACGACCGTTATACCGTTGGAAAACACCCTTTTGAATACTGCTCATGAATGGCAGCACAACCGGTTCAATCACCAGTCTGATGTACAAATTTGCTGTCAAGGTGCTTGGAGACTTGGAGACAGCAGTGCGGACCTGGCCTACCTTTCGGTTTACAGGTTTAGTTCCGCACCCCTGAGGACTTACGGACCACATGTTTAGCGTGATCGTACTCCGCGTGAACACGGCGGCAGTTTTTTCTTTTTCCAGCGGAGGGAATCGAACCCGGGTCTACCGAGTGCAATTCTCGCGCGCTGACCAGTGAGCTACCGCACCCACGCTGTCAAGGTGCTTGGGATAACGACGAAAGTGCTCCTGCTGTCATAGCAAATGGCTCCCCAGACCATAACTCCTGGTGTAGGCCCAGTGTGTCTACGCCGCAGACAGCTTGGTTCCAAGCGCTCACCTGGCCTCCTTACCAACACACGACCATCACTGGCACCAAGACAGAAACAGCTCTCATCTGAGAATACAGCAGATCTCCACTCCGCCCTCCAATGAGCTCTAGCTTGACACCACTGCCGTCGCAGATGGCAGTGATTCGGAGTTAGTGGTATGAACGGTACAGGCCGTCTGGCTCGGAGCTGTCCCTCGAGTAATCGATTTCTTACAGTTCGCTGTGTCACTCTGGGACCAACAAAAGCTCTAATTGCAGATGCAGTACGACTCGCCACAGCCATGCAGCGAATACGGCGGTCTTCCCTCTCAGTAGTGGTCGTGTGCGGCCGGGCCCCGGTCTTCTTGAGACAGTGCCTTCCCGTGACCACTGCTGCCAACAATCATGCACAGTGGATACATCCCTGCCAAGTCTTTCTGAAATATCGCGGAAAGAAAATCAGTCTTCTTGCAGCCCTATTATACGGCCTCGTTCAAACTCACTAAGCTGCTGATACTGCCTTATTCGTCTCCTTAAAGGCATTTTTGACTCAAACCTAGCTCACAAGCCCAGTCTGGAAGATAAATAACGTTTATGAAGTTTACACCGAGTATTTAAAGCATACGTGATTTGCTTGATCATAGTGGCGCTTCCAGCTCCACTCTTATTCGTCTAGCGCGAAATTTGAATAGGAGTCATCTTTCATATGTTCAAACGAGTCTCCCAAATCTCGTTTATCTAGGACAACTCCTTCTTGGTGTTGGGATTTTATTTTCTGCCAGTGTATATATATTTTTTTTAATTCTAGAGGTTCCAAAACGTGTAGATCCGTCGAAAACTTGAGTTGTGATTTTCGGCATAATTCCAACTTTCCATATACATTACCATGTATTGCAGGGAAAGTAAAAATACCACATTATTTCTCTTCCTGAAAATTAAAGTCTCTGTTGCAGGTTTCCGTCATCTATCTCACTGTTCTGCAAACAACCATAAAAATGCTCTTCTTCACGTAGTCTTGATTGGACCTGAATCATATAACCACTGAGTAACCAATGGGTATAATAGTATTTCCTTAAAATGAAGTCCACATGAATATAAAACTTCATCAACGAAGTATAGGGGTCTCAAAACTGTAATGTGGAAGAGTTTTCGTAAAACTCGGATAGTGTTTAAAGATTCATTGGAGTTTAAATCTTCGAACATCGGTTGGATGCATTGCTTTAAGAGATGACAGAAAACTTGTTGCTTTCAGATAAGGAAAGATCACGATATAGCTGGGAAGAAATGCTAGCAGGAATGCTTAAAATGCTATCTATCACTGTAAATTGCTTGTGGTAGAGGAAAAGCGACATTTACAGGGCAACCAGTGTTGTTATTTGAAGGTCAGGGTGCTTGACCTTGATTTGGCGATATTGGCAAATTTGGCTATATTGGCGACAAATTTGGCTAAATAAAGACGTTAGTTATCCACAAATTATCCTTGTATCCTGCAGAAGATACGTTTTAACAATACTGAATGGAATATACAGTTGAGGTCCTTCCTCTCTATGAAATAACCATTTCTAAAGAAATATTCTATTGAGCTGTTTATTCGATTAAACAGAAATTGATTGACGTTATTTGAGTAAAAGATGTGAAAAAACGTTTTAATGACAGTTTCTATAAGGATTACAAATACAGTTAAACCCTCTGCATGAAATTTCGCAGTGAAATATCTTGAATTTTATAGTGGCATTCCAAACTTTCAAACCTTTATCATTCACGTCACTAAATTATTTCGATACGTGTAATACTGTTTAATTAAATAATCAAATATATTCTAATAAGTATACTGCAAATCGGCATCGGTAGCTTTTATACTGCTTATTCAACCTGGTTTATGAAAGACATTTTTGTAAATTCGAATAATATTTCAAATAGCTTAATGTACAACACATTATATCACTGTTTATTATAGTAACATTTAGTATAGTTACTTTCCTTATATACAAAGTATAATGTAAAAGGAAAGTATTGTGACGGGGTCGAAAATTTGAATTCGAGTTTTCGACGGAAGAGCACATTTCAAGTATCCCTGATCACGAATCGAACATTTTTGAGGTGATGTCTGTATGTGTGTGTGTGTGTGTGGATACGATATCTCGCTAACGAATGGAACGATTCGAATTAAATTTGGTACAAAAATTACAATCGGTGAATAATGGAAGCCTATTGTTTTTAAAGACAATCGAATATTCAGAACCCTCCTAAATTTTCGAGTGAAATTTTTAAAAAATCATCAAAAAATCAAAACTCTTAATAAAGTTACGCAAATAGGCATTTCTTATGTAATTTTTTCCTTAAAAAACAATTGACATAAACTTTAGAACGCTAGCATGAACCGTTCTCGAGATATTGAACATTTTTCAAATAATTTTATCAAAAATTTCCATAAATTAAAACAAAAATATTAACCGTTGAGAAATATGTTATCTTTTCATATGTAATATCATGCGATAAATTTGGTGACATCATTCTCGTGGATTTAGCTCGTTCCATTCATGAGAAAAGTTGCTTTAAATAATACTTTTGTATTTGAATGCCAGTAGTCATTTATCTGCTATAAGAATTATTTCTCCATCCATAACGCTTGGCGAGATTTTGGTGGCGAATTTGACGGAATGTCGCCAACCTGGCGATTTTTTTAATGTTGCCAAATTAACAAAAATCTCGCCAAATGGATAAAAATGCCGCTAAATCAATGAAAATGACGACTGACGATACGTCAATATCTTGGAAAGGATATAAGTAATCTACTATAAGAATAACCTTATTTTTTACTGCAAAAGTAGTAAATTCATTGCATTATATAAAGAAAGTCATGTGCTGCTCACATCAGATTTTTTTTATATGCAGAGATTGGATGAATTCCAAGTTGCATAGTACAACATATTACTAAATGAATATACAGGGCTTCTAGGAAAGTCCTTAAAAAGCCCTATAAACTTTATAAGTAAAGGGTCATGAGTGTACACATTATGTCTCTCTATGGTAAAAAAGTGACCATAGTGATTTTAGTACCCCTAGCGGAGAATTGGAAAAGTTAAGATGACGAACTCCTCAAAGCGAGATAAACGAAAAATACCAATTACAAAGTGGTAGCGCATTGTCTGGTGAGTAGAAATCGACACCCGGTGCGCGCGAAATGCGTATATGAAAATAAATAAATACCTGTTGAATAATCGTATCATCAGCGACTGTAACACGGTGATACCTGCAATGTTTGTCAAAGTACGCGGTAATATTTTTCTCGAATTCAAAAGAGTATTGTTGCTGACGGAGGTAATTTTGAACAGGACTTTAAAAAATTCGATGCATGGGTATGTATCTGTTATTCATTTTAGCATTTTCGAATTTGGCAATAATCCTATTGTGTGTAAAATAAATGCCTTCTGTAGCAGTTTTATTTTGTAAATTCCTACTCAGAAGACAATTCACGACAACTTCGTGATTTGTTTCTTTCGTTTATCTCGCTTCGTTGCCGAGTTCATGATTCTATCTTTTTAATATTCCACTAGAGGCGTTGCAATTAATTTTATTCTATTAAGCATAATCACTTTGCTATAGATAGACTTAAAGTGTACACTCGTGGACTTTTCCTTACAAAGTTATTGGGGTTTAAGTCCTAGGAAATCTATATATTACGCTCAAGTACAGTACAATTATGTTGTGAAATATTTCCATATTGAGAGCTGTTATATAACATCTTGTACACAAAATTGAGAAATATTTGGAGTTTTCAAAACATTTTGTTCTTATGAGTATGCAACTTTACTATAAATCTCAAAGGTGTATTTAACAGAAAAAAGAACTGTATTATTACACAAAATGATATTCCATTTTGGGATTATGCTTTCACTGCAGGTAACAGCATTCATGGACTAGTTTCGGTCTTATGAGCTGGCTCAGTAGCAGCGAATGCTCGTAGAAGCGGTTAATTAGGACATCCCCTTTACTTGATAATTGTGCTATTAAAATAAAAAAAAAATACTGGTTTAAACTTGATTACTGATAAAAAAAAATCTGATGTGGGCAACACATGACTTTCCTTATATAATGCAATGAATTTACTACTTTTGCAGTAAAAAAAATAGGTTATTCTTATAGTTGATAGTTAAATTCTTTCCAAGATATTGAATTTTCGTCAATTAGTCGTTATTTTCATTGATTTAGCGTTATTTTTATCCATTTGGCGAGATTTTCGTTCATTTGGCAACATTTTTTTAAAAATCGCCAAGTAGGCGGCATTCCGCCAAATTTGTCGCCAAAATCTTGCCAATCTCCGCTCTTAAGAACGGAGAAATAAGTTATTCTTATAGCAGATAAATGACTGTTGGCGTTCAAATACAAAGGTAATACTCAAAGTATCTTTTCTCATGAATGGAACGAGCTAGATCCACGAGAATGGTGTCACCCAATTTATCACATGGTATTACAAATGAAAAGTGAACATGTTTCTCAACAGTTAATATATATATTTTTTTTTATTTATGGGATTTTTTAATAAATTTATTTAAAAAATGTCTCAAGAACGATTCATGCTGGCATTCTAAAGTTTATGGCAATCGTTTTCTAACGAAAAATTATATAAGAAATGTCTATTTGTGTAACTATATTAAAGATTTTGATTTTTTAATGATTTTTTCAAAATTTTACTCGAAAATTTCGGGGGGGGGGGGTCTGAACATTCGATTACGTTTAAAAACAATAGGCTTCTAGTATTCACGGATTGTGATATTTGTACCAAATTTCATTCGAATCGCTCTATTCGTTCGTGAGGTATCGTCTCCACAGACTCACTGACACACACACACACACACAGACATCATCTCAAAAATGTTTGATTCGTGATCAGGGATGCTTGAAACGTGCTCTCCCTTCGAAAACTCGAATTCGAATTTTCAACTCCGTCACAATACTTTTCTTATGCATTATATATAGTGGAAGTAAAAAGTGTGCTAAAAATAATTATGCTAATATGTGTAGATAAAAAATAATTGTGCTAATAAAACAAAGAAAAATATTGGTTTAAACTTGATTACTGGTAAAAACAAGTGTGCTAAATAAAAATAAGTGTGCTAATAATGTGTAGATAAAAAATAATTGTGGTAATAAAATAAAATAAAAAGTACTGGTTTATACTTCATTACTGATAAAAATTTACATTTATTACATTAAGTTGTATTTTATTAAAGGAGTTCTTTCGATAGATTACATTATAGATTACACATAGATTACATTATATTCTTCTTTGAAATTTTTTGAACTTTTGCCAAAATTTAAATTATGCATATAAATAGCAAAATATACATATGACAATAAATAAATGAAATAAATAAATAACAAAATGGAGAAATTATTTCACATTACACTGATTCTACACTACCATGACTTTTCTCATCTTGAAAATTTTGAAGTCTGGCTATATTTGAACACTTTTCTCTCTTCTTCACTGGTCTGTGAACAGCCATAAAATCTTCAATCTCCGCCGAGTTTAGATTGAACCTGCTTGAGAAAATCGATTGAACAACCTCTGGAGGTATAAGACTTTTCAGATTTCCTCAAAGAGGGTCTCTCGTAAATTTAAAACCTTCATCAGCGCGAATGTTTCCCCACTTTAAAATAGGAGGTTTTCTTAAAACTAGGGCGGTATTTGGTGTCAATCGGTGTTTCGAACTTTTGATATTAGTTGGATATGCTATCTGAGAAGATGAGAGATGGCTTTGTACTTTCTGATCGGAGAAGATTATATTGTTAGCAATACCTGACATATTTTCACGGCAGATTGCCTATCTGCAAGGAAAAGTGACATTTACAGGCAACTCTTGCTATTTAAAAATCCCGATCGCTTGACTTTGGCACTAAATTTGGGAAAATATCGCCAAGGTGGCGATTTTTTGAAACTTTTTGATCTTTTTAGTTTAAGAATTTCTCTAGTTACTTGGAGGGGGGGGGGGGGTCCGGAAACTTTCAGAGAAGGTATATAGGCTAGTCATCGTCTAGTTGAAAGGACTTAGTGCGATACGCGTAAAAGTGAATTCGTCAGTGTCTTGAGAATATGATCATCTGTTTCGTAAATTAATTGAGAATTTAATTTCTGTTTTATTGTACCTGATAGTTGTTTGATGGCCTCGTAAGACTGTTAAAGAACTATTATATGTATACTGTTCCTGTTTGCGCTTACTGGTGCTTATTTATTCATAAATCTGTACTCATTTTGCATCCTGAGATACACCCACAATTTCAGAGTACACGTCCTAACAATATTATTGAATTAATTTTGCGGAATACTTTGAAAAGTGCATTGCTGCTTATATAACGGAATAGTAATTTAGTTGAGGAAATTTTCAATTAAGCGGCGCATTGGATTAAACATTAACCTTTCTTATTAAATGTATGAAATTACATTGTTGGCGCAGTAATATAGTAATTAATTTGAAAAAACACATTTAAGCGTTGTTATAACGACCTCTCATATAACTAGCCTGAGACAGACACAATAACAGTCGCTGTAATGAATTGTATTCCATGCATTTAGTGAGGAACACATATATTGCCTCTTTTGTTTATAGGTAATTGGAAAGGCAACCAACATCAAGGCCATGCACGGAGATAACACGTATATAGAAAATGCACCTTGTATAGGCACCCTAAGAGCAAAACAGCCAAACAGAACACGGTCAACAAAGCATGTCTGCAAACTGGCACAATTGCTGCGATCACACAAAAAAAAGTGAAAAAGAGAAAATCAAATTAAGCATGATCGATACATAACTCGGAGAAATAGGGTGGCATAGAAAAATTGTTAGCCAGATGATTGAAATTTTTAATGATGTAAAAAGTTTCAAACAGTTCTGGTCAAAAGCTGACGAACACTTTCACATTATAGAGGCAGAAGAAAAATCAAATTAATGTCATCCAGCAGTGATTTGCTATAAAACAGGTGTCTCCAAACTAGGGCTCGCGAGTCAACAACGGTCCGCGAACATCGCCAATCCGGCCCGCCATAGTTTATTTTGATTACATTGTAAAATTTACAATGTAAGTAAATCATACAAAATAATAATCAGATGTTTTTATTTAACGACCCATTAAGAAACACAATAACTGACATACATAATGAAATTGAACATTTCAAGTGTAATTAATGGTATGAGATTTATCCTAAAAACTTACAATAAGTGACATAGGTAATTCACATAATGAAATTAAACATTATAATTATGATTAATGAGATTTATGTAGCTGTAACTTTCCATTGACAATTGTTTGCAGTTGTGGATCAAGTTTGCTAGTGGAAAGTATCAGCATAGACTGCAAATGCTCACCAGTTAATTTGGATCTGTAAATATTTTTTGTATATTTCATTTTGGAGAATGTTTTTTCACACAGAAGAGTAGTGCCGGAAGCGGAAAAAAAGCCACGAGCAAATTTATGTAACTGATCAAACTGTGTGAGTGGAAGACTCTTATAAAATTCCAGCAATGATGACTTTAAATATTTTTCTTTAAAAATATCGCTACACTGCAAATCAATCATTTTCATTTGAAGTTCTGGGGGCAAAGGTTTCTATATCGGCGTTAAAAGGATTTTGAAAAATCTTGATATCGTTTGCAATTGCATCAAAATCTGAAAAACGAGACTCAAAATTTATTTTTAAAGCACCCAAAGCTTCAGTTGCGAAATCTACCGGAAATAGAGTCTCAATTTGTTGACTGAATGTTTGGCATGAATTAAAATGCGTGAAACATTTTTTGTTCAATTGAGATCGAAACAAAACAATTTTTTGTCGAAAGGACTTAATATGAGTGTATAAATCAGGCATAAGCTGGTTTTCTCCTTGTAATTTTTAAATTAAGGCCATTCATATGTTTAGTTCAATCTGTATAAAAGGATAACTTCCATAACCACTCATTGTTTTGCAACTCCGCCAGAGGACGATTCATTTCATTCAAGAAAATTTCGATTATTGCTCGGAGCTCAAAAAATCGCGTTAGAACTTTTCCGCAGCTAAGTCAGCGTACTGCAGTATACAAAGTCATTTTCTCGAATCTCTTCAATAAACTCGAGGAATTGACGATGATTGAGCGCATGTGATCTGATATAATTAACGGCTAACATGACCGGCTTTAAAACTTCTGACATATCCAAGCATTTTCAGCACAAAGACTGTTGATGAATGATGCAATGTACGATTAATGGTTTTGAACCACCGTCATTTTCTACGGCCTGTGATACGAGAGCAACGACACCTTTATTTTTTCCACACATGTTTTTGCCACCATCAGTAGTTGTTGAGACCCAGACTGTCCGACCTACCAGGAAGGTGTAAGGTAACCTTTTGGACGGCCGGGAAGTGCCACCCAATTTAGACCGGAACCCAGTGGGGGAGGCATTCACAGGGACCGTACCTTCCTTCCCCTACCACCAACCTCTCGGAAAGACTTAAGGATCGTACTCCGCATGAACACGGTGGCAGTTGCGGCAGCATGCAAATCCAGAGCGCAAACAACCGGGCTACCGCGTTCGAAATGTGCCACCATCAGTAGTTTGTTTGTTTGAGACCCAGACCGTCCGACCTACCAGAAGGGTGTAAGGTAACCATTTGGACGGCCGGGAAGTTCCACCCAATTTAAACCGGAACCCAGTGGGGTAGGCATCCACAGGGACCGTACCCTCCTTCCCCTACCACCAACCTTTTGGAAAGACTTTCGGATCCACATGTTTAACGTGATCGTACTCCGCATGAACACGGCGGCAGTTGTGGCAGCATGCAAATCCAGCGCGCAAACCACCGGGCTACCGCACCCGAAATGTGCCAACAGCACGCGGTGTTCCCAGGTGTTCACCCACCCAAGTACTAACCGCGCCCGATGCTGCTTGACTTCAGTGATCTAACGAGAACATGTGTTTTCAGCACGGTAGGGGGCCGTTGGCTCCACCATCAGTAGTGATACACTTCAAGTTTTTCCATTGAAGATTGTTTTTCTGAACAGCATTTTCAACTCCTTTAAAAATATCTTCTCCAGTGGTCGTGCCGTGAATGCTATGAACTTCAAGAAGCTCTTCATACACTTCATAATTTTTATCTATCCCTCGAATAAAAAGTAACACCTGAGCAGTATCTGAAACATCTGTTGACTCATCCAGGGCCAAAGAGAACCACTCTAAGTGTCGATTTTTGTCAGACAATTGAGTTAATATATTTTCTGCAATAACATTTACTCTTCGAGTTTTTTGTTCGAGTCAGTGCTTGCTGACAAACTGATGTTTTTAAATAAATTAGCTTTATCTAGACACATTTCTTCTGCTGCTGCAATCATGCAATCCTTAATTATTTCGCCGTCAGCAAATGGTTTCCCATGTTTCGCTATTGAATGAGCCAAGCGGAAACTAGCACGAGTTGCTGCTTCTTGTTCAGAATGTACTTTCTTAAACAATTGCTGAGATTTCAACCCGCGTTTCAAAGATTCATATTTTTCTAACCTGAGGCTTCCTGTAAATTTGAGTAATTCTGAGAATGTTTAGTTTCATAATGACGTTCTATATTGTATTTTTTGTGGACGTTTTGTATTGTATTTCCGATTCTGAAAATTATCATTCTACTTGAAACATCTATTTCTCAAAATTAGTTATACTGAATATAGTTTAGATTATAACTATTACGGATTCAGTATCAAATTCTGGAAGAGCTGTATCTTGTTGGTGGCTAAAGTTTTGCCTAACTGATACTGTTACATAGCAAATTATACACATTGCCGCCTTACTTAACTCAATCACGAAATATTGATATCCCCATTGCTCTTTAAATGTTCTGCACTCACTATCTATCTTTCGTTTCTTTTCCATATTCATACAAATCCACACAAAAAGGACGTAACTTCGAATCAAAATAATTCCCATTAATACTAGCAGGGGTTCTGAGTAAACAAAATGCACTAGATTTATCTTTAAGACACTTTTAATTAAATTAAACACACTGTATTTTCACTAAGAAACTATAGTCACAAAACACACTAGTCGCACTCTATTTCGCTTTTCAGATCGCACTTATCGATCCGAATTCAAACATTGGAACTGTTGAATCTTCCAGACAAGCGATCACGCAGCAGAACTTTTCCAGAACATGCTCTAGTTATAACCAAGCATAATTGACGTTTTTGCATAATTCCGCCGCTCCCCAGAAGATAGCGCTGTACTACTGTAGCTTTGCCACGTCCTGCACTTAACTTCTCTACTCTCCGCAAGATGTCACTACTATACATTTAGCATCAAGGTTTTTAGCATGGTCGTAAGTAGTCGTAACAATACGTAACGCACAGCACGCGTATCGGCTATGTCCGCCTCAATGAAATGTCCTTGACACTTGCCCGTAAGTATTAACCGGCCCTGCGCCTGCGCGATAGATAGACTCGCCGGCTAGTCCCGAATCGAAAATTTGCGCGTAATTCAAAACTACCAGTATGTTGGTATGATGCAAGGTACTTTAAATATATGATGAGCTAGTTAGGTATTGGCCCTTGGGACTTAGTGGAGGAGTCAGTGTGGCCCTTAGGCTAAAAAGTTTGGAGACTCCTCCTGCTATAGAATAATTATTCATGAGGTTGGTGAATCTAACGAACGAACAAGGAGAAACGTCCTCTAGCAGTTTAAAAGGTGCTTTTCGACACTACCCTTATTATGATAACGGAATATTAGTTCTTTTAAATACCATTAGGAATTAACTGATACAATATAAATTACCACTATATGTCGATATCCAATAATGATTATCCTTGCTCGATTTAACTTCAGGAATTCTCAGCTGGATAGTATTGACCTCTGAATCAAGCATTTAAAAATCTAATACTGTTAAAATTGATTAATTATTTATATTAAATAATTAATTATTAAATTATTGTTGGTGGCTAAAGTTTTACTATACTAATGTTTTTACACCAGATGTTTCGCCGAAACATCTATTTCTCCGGATTTGCTGTAAATAGAGCTTAGATGATAAATGATATAGATTCAAAATCAAATTCCGGAGGGGGATGCAGGTTAACTAAGGATTTCCACTTCCAATTCTTTTCCATTTCCGATTCTGAAAATTCTCATTCTACTTGAAACATCTGTTTCTCAAAATTAGTTATACTGGATATAGTTTAGATTATAACTATTACGGATTCAGTATCAAATTCTGGAAGAGCTAGGGGGATTCATTGATTATGAATTTTCACTTCTGGTTCTAAAATTTTTCTTGAAACATCTATTTCTTAGGATTAGTTATAGATAGAACTTAGATAATGACTGGTAAGAATTCATCATAAAAATCCGGAGGGGGAAAGATAGGGCGCGATAGCCCATTGGTTAGCGCCCTGGAGTTGCACTCGGTAGGCCCGGGTTCGATTCCAGCCGCTGCCAAAACTGCCGCCGTGTTCACGCGGAGTACGATCACGTTAAACATGTGGGTCCGTAAGTCCTTCCGAGAGGTTGGTGGTAGGGGAAGGAGGGTACGGTCCCTGTGGATGCCTCCCCCACTGGGTTCCGGTCAAAATTGGGTAGCACTTCCCGGCCGTCCAAACAGTTACCTTACACCTTTCTGGTAGGTCGGACGGTCTGGGTCTCAACAACAACAACTAGGGATCTCCACTCTAAAGACGTCACTTCCGATTCAAACATTTAAATTTTCCTTGCAACATCTATTTCATGGATTGTTTATAGATAAATCTTAAATGATGACTGATATGGATTTATCAATGAATTTCGGAGGTGGGGAGGGGTATTGGGAGGTTCTCTAAGGATTTCCACTTCCTATTCTAGAGATGTCGCTTTCGAGTTTTCCGGAAATATATATGACTGCACAGAATGTGTGCACAAAAGAGTGCAAAACTGCTTCCCAATTCCGCCGAAAATGAAATGGGCACACCACCTGCAACCATATCAAGGCTCCACAATTTTCTTGTTACTAAATCTAAGGATCTGTATAATTCGCAATTTGGGTGTTAAAGAACATTCTATAAATATCTGTTCCGATTTCTGTAGAATGTTCTTTAATACCTTGAGAACTATTTTACCCTAAGATTAAAGCGTTAATTACGAAAGGCCTCACTTCGATATCATTCACATTCCCAACTCTTTCTCGCAATCTCAAGGAAATTTAAATGATCTTATCAAACACTGTCAAATAACCGTGTTAGGCTTGGATTATTCTCAATTCTTAGTCGCTGCTTTCGAAACAGGCTTCGATTTATCAAACCCCTCATTTGCTCCTGGCCATCGAGATGACACTTTAGTTCATAAGCACAAACGGAAAGGAATCTGAAATAATTCTCTGGCGCCATTTGCAAAAGGCACCCGCACGAATTATTCAGGAAGTCTCCGCTACTTTTCTGAATCCCCGAGCATTGCTTACGTGCGGGTTTAGGTGATATACGGACATCCGAAAATCCTGAGTTGCCTTAGTAACAGATCCCGATGTTAATTACGATTTGATTTTAAATGGTGAGTCGGTGAAACGTCGCCATGTTTGGGCCGGATGAAGTTCAAAATTTCAAATTTCAAATTCAAATTAATTAATACAACAAACAAGATAATGCAGGCGAGTACAACAACAGACAGAAAAACACAACTTAAACACAGAACACAAAATTTTGTTACAATGCGGCTTAGGGACTAGCAAGTCTAGATCTCTCAGATAAACTATAATAATGAAAGATCGGTAACAGGTTCAATATAAAAATTAACAAAAGCAATCATTAAAATTATCACTCAGAATAATGAAAAAATACTTCCGTATCCTTATATGAATATAAACAAACTTTTAGCTTTTACTTAAAACAGTTAGATAATGTTACAGACTTCAGTTCATTAGATAAAATATTAAAATTTTTAGGGGCTAACCACAAGAAGTTCTTACGCAAAATCCCATGACTAGTTTTAGGAATAACATAGTTATAGTTGTAAGAACGATTGGAACGGATGTTGCTATTGATTTCTAAGTAGTTGGAGTATTTATAAATAAAATGAAAATACATTTGAAAATATGAAGTTGACGAATAGTTAACTTGCCAATGCGCTTCCTACGTTCAGTAAGAGCGTCATCATTACTATTACACAAAATCAATGGATGCAGCTTCGACTAAACTTTAATCAAAATATACAGATTAGAAAAGTATCTTTAGATAACTAGAAGGATAAACGTCATAAGACTGGGTTGTTGTTGTTGAGATCCAGACCGTCCGACCTACCAGAAAGGTGTTGAAGACCCAGACCGTCCGACTCGTCCTGAGGACTTGAGCATCTATTTGGACGGCCGGGAGAGGAGTTGGCAGGCGTCCGGCCGATGTCCGGGTGTCCACAACAACCAACACCAAATTTATTGAATCTTTAAAAAATTTTTACAGGAGTGGTTACAAGGATATAAGCTAATAACATAGTTTTGCTAATATGAAAATATATCTGAAGACTTGATTACATCTATACTCTTGTAGACTTGAATACATTTTGTTGACTTATTTACATTATTGAAGACTTGATAGTATATTTACAAATGACATAATGATCTGAGATAATATAAGTATTATGATAGTAGTTGAAAGCATTTTGAAGTTGACTATATATTATAAAATGGGGTGCAACAACTAAAGACAACACAACAAAAGCAGACGACACCACCGAGAAAAACAACATATAAAAA
Organism: Amaurobius ferox; assembly: GCA_951213105.1. Classification (NCBI taxonomy): domain Eukaryota; kingdom Metazoa; phylum Arthropoda; class Arachnida; order Araneae; family Amaurobiidae; genus Amaurobius; species Amaurobius ferox. The sequence goes on along the minus strand of OX578150.1, from coordinate 127,285,279 downwards.
AACAACATAAAAAACAACATAAAAAACAAACAAAAAAAAAACAACAAGAAGAGGAGTCACCGACCGAATAAATTAAAAGCAGAGATCCCCAGGCTGATTATGAAATTTTATTAGAGATTTCTCTCGCTATGAGAGCACAGTTTTTTATTTTATTGATTGAAGAAGGGTTAGAGCAGACACTCGAGAACCAGGTCGCCGTATTATGGGGTGAAGGTTTATAAAGGTGAAAAGCTTTGGTAAGGGGGCAAGAAAAAACGTAGTGATCGGCGTCGCCGAAAGCGCCGCAGGAGCAGCAGGAAGTAGATTTACATTTGATACCAGAAAGGTGTAAGATAACCGCTTGGACAGCCGAGAAGTGCCACCCAATTTAAACAGGAACCCAGTGGGGAAAGCATCCACAGGGACCGTACCCTCCTTCCCCTACCACCAACCTCTCGGAAGGACTTACGGATCCACATGTTTAACGTGATCGTACTCCGCATGAACACGGCGACAGTTGTGGCAGCGTGCAAATCCAGCACGCAAACCACCGAGCTACCACGCCCGAAATGTGCCAACAGCACGCGGTGTTCCCAGGTGGTCACCCACCCAAGTATTAACCGCGCCCGATGCTGCTTGACTTCGGTGATCTAACGAGAACCGGTGTTTTCAGCACGGTAGGGCCGTTAGCTTCATAAGACTATGTAAAGTTGCAAAAGATTTCCTCCCATACACCCCCCTGCACCACTTGTTCTCCTAATATCCACAGGCACATGTGAGCCATACACTTCCCCCCACTATATCTTATACTACTCCCCATCGAAACATTCATTTTATATCATCCCCTACCATAACGTAATTAATTTACGCTTCCCTAGAATCTCCAAGAAAACGCAACTCTTCCACGAACAGTGAAACTTACAATAAAGAATGTTAAATTAATAATTTCCTCAAAGCAACAGGGATTATGAAATTTAATAAGGGGTGCTGATTAATGAGTTATTGAATTTTCGACAATTTTCTTCGATTCCTTTGTCGAACTTTTTAGTTGGTTTTATTGCGTCTATCCCGCTTTATTGTCAAGTTTGTTATCCTAACTCTTTTAATTCTTCACCGGGGACGTTGCAATTACATTTATTCGATCGGGAATGGTCATTTTACTATTCCTTACAAAGTTATTGGGATAGTTAAGAATTTTCTTAAGATCCATATATAAAATACATCATATTGATCATCAGCATATCTTCTTGAGCTATAATTTCTACCACACATGTACCGATGGCTATCATTCCAAATAAAGACGATATATAATCTTCCACAAGCAATGTGTTCAAGAAAGCTTTAAAGTTGTTAATCTGTCAAACTCTGGAATTCAAAAATACTCAGGAAAGCAATACTTTTTATATTCAATTGAAGGAGAAAATTTATCTAGTGCACTCATTCCTTGCAGACTCAAATTCATTTTCTCTTTATTTCTCTCTAATTCATTAAATTGAGTTTCATTACACAAAATAATACGGATAATGATTTGAAATTGTATTGAATTTGCCGTTTTAAGTGGGGGGAAATCATATCTAAAATTTCAAAATACAGAAAAAAAAAATATTTGCCTTTATTATTAAAAATAAAGTATTTTGAATACTTTAACGAAAAATTATTAAAACTTTCCGATTAGTACGGATTTTCGAGGCAAAATGGGGAAGCAACGCATGCAGCATATATTGAAAATCTTGAATTTCAAACTGAGTTTTCTCAAAACTACATTTTCTGCCTTGTGGGTACTTAAGCTCTAAAAGCACTGGATATAGAATCCTAAAAATTTGCAAAGTATTTATTATACAATAAATATGTATACAACAGAGATGGAGCTAGAATTTTCAGGGAAGAGTAAAAATACTCCCTACTTTGATTTGAAGGAGTATTTTGCTTTCCAGAGGAGTCATTTTTAGCAAATGTACAATTACCCTCAAATTTCCAGGTATTTATTAAATTTATTGTAGTTTATATGAAACAAATTTACAGGGTTATCGTCTAACAGAATATAAATTTCTGGCTTTTCTACTTTGAAAAAAAAAAAAAGATTTAAGAAATGCACAATACTCCTTATTTGTGTTAAAATACATTATATATTTGATAGCACAATTAATATGCTTTATAAACTTTATGAAATGAGTTTTAAAATGTTTACTAAATTTTGGAATTTTAGGATAACATTTTTTCAAATTTCCTGTCAATTTTCCAATAGAGTAGCAATCTTGAATTATAAATTCGTCATAATATAATTAACAATGTTCTTTTTTTTTTTTTTTTTTCATAAAAATAACTAATCATGTATTCATCATGAAACATCTTAAAATTGTTACCTTACCTTTGGCTTAGTTTCTGTATATCGTTGTAAATAAACAAGGGGAAAATAAAATAAAAAACCTATTATGTAAAGTAATTTTTAATTTTTCCTTTTAAAATTCCAACCTTTTTTGTTTGTGGCTTTTCCACAATTGAACAGCTTTCTCAAAATTAAATTTACATGCAACATTTCCATTGTTTTCACAAAAATTTGGACCCAGTT